>NXFV01000192.1:0-20077 GCA_002803225.1 Gamarada debralockiae | reverse complement strand
TTTCCTAGGAGCTATAGTGTCCCAGGAATTTTCCCCTAGGACTACGTTGTGACCGGGACAAACGGCCTAAGACGAACGGCCCAGGACAAATGACCCAGGCCATTTGTCCTAGGCCGTTTGTCCGGGCCCTTTGTCCTAGGCCATTTGTCTTAGGCCATTCGTCCCGGTCACAACGTATTGGGTCATTTGTCCTCAGCCATCTGTCCCGGCCGTTTGTCCTTGGGCCATTTGTCCTACGTCACCACGGGTCCTGGGATAAAACTCCTAAGACCTCCACGATCCCGGGAGCATTATCCCAGGACCCCTGGCGACCTAGGACAAATGATGTCCTGGGATAAAACTCCCAGGACCCCTGACGACCCAGGACAAATGGCTTGGGGGTATATAGAGATAGTCGATTATCCACAATGGGAAACCCGCATCACAGCGAAACGTCGAAATGAAACCTAAGCAGGAGAATGGAGATCAAGAAAGCTCATGGCTTAGGGAAGGAGCATGATGTTGATGTGGCCATGATAATAAAGAAGATCGATACTATACATACAGATCCACCTGACAGCAACGTGGCCGCCATCTATGGCTGAGATTGTAAGTAAGGCTAGTTCTCTATAGTTCTACTAACATATTTGGGACAGCAAAACGCATACCCTCTTCCCAAGAATCTCTTACCCTATAATCTCGAACAGAAAAATCCAAACCGCCGACCAAAACTCTGCAAGTCTCTTTGGGAAATCAATCTTCATAACTACTAAGCTAGCTATGCTCGTCCATTTGTAGGTCGCTCTTGTAGTGCTCTCCGAGGGCCTTTGGAGCAAACGATCTGCCTCGCATATGTTCAGTCGTCCTCCTCCCTGCTGGAATTTGGCTCTGAAATGGCCATATGAACGCTTGTTGGACCTGCCGTCATTGCCATTCTTTATACTTTTACCACCCCTATTCTCTGTACTGCCTCCGTCAACATTCTTCTCCCTGCTATCTATCCTACTCTCACTGCCATTTTTGCTGTCTCCTTTATATCCTTTGTCTTCGATTTGGATCACTGGCTACTCTTCATTAGTATAGCTCTATTTATCCACCCATAGGAACTCACCAACGTCTTGGTCGCTCGCTAACGTAGCTGTGTCTTGAGAGTCGTTTCAGATGCTACTTTTATATTGCACGCCACCCTCATCGCTCTCTTCCATGCCCTGATGCATCGTTTCAACTTCTCTACTCGCACTTCCGCCTCCGCTAACTCCTCTTCCATCATGTATAAGTGCTGACTATCCAATGTTCCTTTTCTAGATGGCTGTGCCAGGGAGGCATTTGGTAAATAGGGATCATCTTCCTCCGGATCAGAGTGTCTGAGGGCAGCACCCCATACGGCCTTCTGGTCGCAGCCGCCTTGATAGAGTGCCACTGCCCACACAGCCGCAGCACCTAGTCCAGCTGAGCGATGGGTGTACCCGAGACGCTTCGGTCTGGAGGATGGCATATCGTAAAAAAGTGTTGTTGCGATGTCGTCTGTTGGCATGGACCGCCGTCGTATGTGGAGTCTGCCATGTACATGGGGATGATCGCGTGGCTGGCAGATTCGTCGTTCTCATCTTCCATATCAGACTGTCTCGGCGAATTGCCGAATTTAGTCTGGAAGACTGCATTGAGTCGTTGTATTCGAGCCCTCTCTTCAGGGTGAATTCGTTGAAGAGCTTCGACGTCTTGCTCGAGCTCGTCGCTGGCGTTGCAGTCGTTGCTTCGGACACGCGACTCATTCGCGGCCCTCTGCGGCTGCTGTCTGCGCCATTGCTAGTGTCTTGGATATGTGACCTCTAACTTACTGCTATCACGAGGCCCGGAGCTGATTCCCTGCTGGCCGCGACAGTCTCACGTGCTCCCACTTCGAGCGCCCGTAACATTAGGCTACTCAGATCGATTAAATGTTAGGCACACGAATGAGTAGGGTATTTTAGGATGATCAAAGGGATAAGACATAGAATAATTAATGATTAAGCTCTTGGACCCGGCTGGGTTCTTATAGAATAATATATTTATTATCATTACTCTATGTATTGGGCCGGACAGTGTATTCGAGAACTTCATCTCGATGAGTAGACTCAGCCGTGGATGCTGGACATTTGCCAGGCCCTTCCACGTCATTCGCAAGCCCATCTAGCACTATGAGTCGTTGGAGACATATCATCCACTGTTTCATCCCCTTCAAATTAATGTATAGCAGATATTGGCAGGTCGTCCGTACCGGAGGAATCTAGAGCCTCAGCTGTATCCGGGCAATCGACGGACGATTTATCAACAGTAGGTTCGCTCGTGACAGGTGCACCAGTAGCAGATGCATTCGTAGGTAATTCGCTCGGGAGCTCGTTAGGGTGCTCGCCGGTGGGTTCGGTGGGAGTTTCGCTTGTAGAGCCATCGAAGACATTCATTATCTGCAAGCTTCAGCTTTTTCGGCAGTCTACCGGTTCCAGTACTTGGGCCTTACATCTTCCGCTAGTCTCTTTTTGTTGGAGGTAGTTGACTAGATCGGCGGAGGGGTGTAAATTGAACACATATAGGAACAGAAGAATCTTTTCCTTAGCCCATCTCGATATAATAGTTTTGAGCTATTATAATAGGTTAAAGCTTAAACTTACTTATCTGTCCTGCAAGCTCGTTCAGCTTACGCAAGGTCATACCTTTGACACCAAGCGCAAGGTGTAAGATCTCGCGGATATACGCCGCGACCTGTTCCTCAATATCATCAGTCATTGTAACTTCGTGATATCATATGGCTGGTGTGCACGGGATGGACTGAAGAATATCTCGCTTATTTAGCCAATGATATACAGCATTCGATCGAATGTACTGAGTTACGCATTCGATCGCAGTATATCGTGAAATAAATAGACTCTGCGAATCCTATATCGCTAAAGGAAACTAGATATAAATAAGAAGAGAAATTAAGACTTCAGTGATTAGGAGAAATAGTATTAGGAGACTCTATTTAGCATCGTAAGCTGTCTGTTTATTAGTTATTAGAAAATACTTAATCCGCGCCGATCCATGCTTATAATACTGGACTTTGATGTATGCAAGAGCAAACTCAGTCAATCGCGTCGCCATATCAACCCTCTTTACTAAGCTATATACATCTCAATCTAGCTAAATTCACCCGAGATATTTGCTCTCTTCATAACCCTACACAATAATACGGCTTTTAGAGCTTAACAACAATAGTGAGTTCAGCCTTACCAAGGATATCATCAACAATAAACAGCCTTATACGATTCTTTCGCATACTTAGGGAGATGATAATGAAGAGGTCAACTTTAAGGACCTGATTAAAGGCTCTGGAAAAGCGAAAGCTAGATATAAAAAGATTTTGTTCTGTGGCAAGCAAGCTGCTCGCGATGGCCTGCGACACTCGTGGGTGGACACTTGCTGTATTGACAGATCAAATACTATCGAGCTTCAGGAAGCCATCAACTCAATGTTTTGCTGGTACTAGAATGCAGCCAAATGCTATATCTATCTATCGGATGTTTCGACTACCAAGCGTAAAGCAAGCGATCAGTTCTCCGAGAGTACTTGGGAATCAGCTTTTCGATCAAGCAGATGGTTTACTCGTGGCTGGACCCTTCAAGAGCTTCTTGCCCCATGTTCTATTGAATTCTTCTCTCGAGAAGGACAGCGTCTAAGTAATAAGAAAACTCTAGAGCAACAAATTCACGAGATAACAGGAATTACTATCCTGGCGCTTCGAGGATCGCCTCTGTCTCAGTTCGATATCAATGAGCGATTGTCATGGGCAGAAAACCGTCAGACCACGCGCAAAGAAGACAAGGCGTACTCGTTACTTAGTATTTTCGATATCCAAATCCCCCTTCTCTATAGCGAAGGGAGAGATAGGGCGTTCAAACGGCTCCGAGAGGAGATCGACAAATCTTCGACGGGTGAGCACACAACTCTGGCCTGGCATCTGACATGCTAGTTAAAGCGAGCTCTAACCTGCATCTCAGGACTTAATAGCAACGACACTGCTATGCAGTGGCTATCGCAGGCAGACTTGCCCGCCCAGCAGCATAATATTATTAGCCGAAAAGAGGAAGGCTCTAGACAATAGTTTCTAGACACTCCTAAGTTCAAGAGATAGCTGCTAGGATACAACAAGACGCTGTTCGGGTCTTTGGGTCAAAGTCTACGGGGTTTGGTACCGCCTGATAATATAAAAGGGGTCACTAACATATATAATAGCACGATTAATGATACTCTTACTCCCTTGAATAGTATATACTTCTCATCGCCATTAATAGAATAAACCTAACCAGCTATAGAGAGAGCAGAATAGTCTTCTTATTCTCAACGAATCCTTCTTGAGGTAGAGAAGCAGATTGAACGTAAGTATTCGTTTCCTTTGTACAAATTTCGCTAACAGATAAAGACGAGACAAGGAGAGAATTCGACAATTGGCTTGGTACTTCCTGGACTAATAATCTCTACGACAAATTCGTTCGGAAAAGACTAGATAGTACCTACGAATGGATACTAAGTAGTTGAGCCTTTCTAGATTAGATATCTCCTGACTTTCCGTCCGGAACAGCAAAGAATTTATGGATCAATTGGCCTGCAGGGTACGGGAAGACTATATTATGCGCAAAAGTGATTCAACATCTATCGGCGGCGGTTGCGTCCCCACTCGCATTCTTTTTCTTTTCCTCCGACTCCGAGAGCCGAGAGGATCCATTTATCGTTGTGAGGTCCTGGATATCTCAGGTAGTATCCCAGAACCGAGAGGCGTTCCGAATTGCTCGCGGGAAATGGGAAGAACAAGATAGTCGTATTGCCAGGCGAACAGACGTTTTCGAAATGTTGAGAACAATTGTTCAACATATACCCAATTGTATGCGCGACCCTGGGCCGTCAGAGGAGCAGCGATTCGGCCAACCGAGGAATCGTATATTGACTTCGAAGTTGGCGAACATCCGCACTTACCGCGCCGGTGTGAGCACTTCCTGCGGTTCAGCTCCAAGATCAGCGGCAGGTCACTCGTTGAGCAGTACATCCGAGAAGTGTACAAGATTGCGAAGCAGCGGCTAGGGGACCGCGTTTACTTTTGGCATGAGATGAACGAATTTGGCCCGCATATTCGCCATTCCGGCTGCTACAATTGGAATGAGATTCACGCGGCACGGAATAAAAATAGGAGAGCACAAGCAGCAGGCAGAGGAACGGGAGCAGGAAGAAACAAAGATACAGGACGAGGTGCAGCAAGGTGCCGATATGACATTTCGGGGAGGAGATTGCCACTGGGTCGAGTGAGCTCACGGATCCGGTCGAGCACCAAAGCCGGCTGAATCTGGGTTCATCTGATGCTGCCGGTGCTCCTGACAACAAAGCCGTGGAGTTGGAAGACGAATTTCACGTGGCTTTGGAGTACGGCATGCCCCCCACCGCTGGTCTTAAGATGAGATTAGATCGCTTGTTGGCGATGCTAACTGGTTATGAGGAATAAATTCAAGAGCCAGTCATTTGTGAGATAAAATATCAAACTTTTGTTGCCCCGGCTAATTATGTACTGTCCATCGTGAAATGATATTCCGTCCATTCATAACCTTAAATGATCAATTCTAAGCTATATTTAAGCAGGACTAAGCTAATAGAAAACTAATACTATAGGAATTAATTACGAAGTAAAATGATAAATTACTCTAGCATACTCCTTTATAAGAAAAGTAACACATCTAGTCTTTGAGAAGCACTTATAGCAGTTGTGAATTAGAGAGCAAAGGGCAAGAGGAAATAAAGACTCTATAAGGTGGGCAATTACGCAGACCTTGAAAATTTGCTGACTATGTTGAAAATGCCTACTTACTAGCAGGACCCACTCCCTTGAGCCAATAAGTATAATATGTCAGCACTCTGGTGATGACATCACTGCCTCTGTGTTCCTGAGTGCTTCACCAGAAGTTTATTGACCATGGTAATATTAGCCTTGCGGACTGCCATCTGAGGGGCATTTGGCATGTCTATGTAACGTCCGACCCTAGGTAGCGAAAAACCCTGTGTGCCGAGGCAAATAATGGGTACTTTGACTTGAGGCATCTCAAAATCTGTACATATATAGGTATCTGTCATAGGTTGCAACTAGGTGAATAGAATTGCATTAACACCGTGCATTGTAATACAGACCGACCTTGCCAAAGTGCTCCTCTAACTAGCATACAGATCTCCCGAACCTCGCGTTTGACCTTCTGCTAGCGCTGCAAACTTGTCCTGCTGCTCGTCTGCTCCGTACAGTAGTGGCAAAATCCTCTTGACCGATTTATCGAGGCTCAGCTCTGCTGTCATCTCCGATGACTTCGACTTCGACCGCAAGCCTCTCTTGAGCGCTGTTCTCAGCAACGAATCTGATGAGGCTTATAATGGGACAAGGTTTACTGCTCTGTCACCGAGTCCACGCCACCTCCCCGCCCTCTGTCGTCCTTCCCACAAACACCCTGGCTGCGCAACACGAGCAGCTTAGTAACTCCGGGGCTTTTAAAAGAGCTAATTGAGGGTATGCCAGCCCGTATGCAAGCTGTCATTGATGCGAATGGGAAGTTTACGAGGTATTAAGTAGCTTTTAATAGATTTTTTGGTGTTTTGGTACTTTTCTGCCGCTTGATTCTGCCGCTTAGGCGGTGTGCACAACATTATCCCCGGCACCTGCGTATATTGAACCTCTTTATTCTAGGTGACGGAATATGCTTTCCTGATGTAGTCAATTATGGGCTGCAGACGTTCTCATCAATAACTATCCTCATTTTCAACACAGCCCCCTTACCAATCTCCGCCTTCCGCCTCTCCACCTCCTCCATATCCCAGTTTACAGACAAATACCGCCCGCCCAGCCACTCCCGACGCTCCCTCGTCAACCATGATATCGTATCTCCTGCCAACTCTGGAGTATCGACCAAGGCTTGCCCAAACAATTAGTACTGCCACAGTACCGATAATATATGAACTGAGAGGGGGAGAGAACTACGGGGAGGGCTTACTGTGATGAATACTTTCAGGATTTTGGAGGCCCATCTCCGTAGCTACCGCCCCTGGGTGTACTACCATAGCAATCACCCCTTTCTCGCTATACTCGGCATGCGTGAACTCCGTGAACCGTAGCAACGCGAATTTCGCTGTTGAGTACGCTGAGATGCCTTTGAAAAGCCGGTGCGCCCCCACGCTCGACACATTGACAATCTGTCCACTTGGCTGAGATTTCGTGAGGTACGGCAGACAGGCACGGGTAATAAGATACGAGCCTTTAAGGTTAACGGTCATGGACTTCCACCAGCAATCAACAGATGAAGCGGAGATGTTTGCCATAGGTTCGTAAAACCCTGCATTGTTGATTACCACATCCAGGCGCTCGAACTCAGTCCAGAGGCGTTTTACCGCGGCGTCCACGGCGGCCGCGTCGGTGACATCGAGGACGAGCTTTAGCGTCCTGGTGCATTGGCTAATGGAAGCGATCTCTGTTTCTAAGCTGTCGAGCGCAGAGGATGTCCGGGCCGCGAGAGCGAGGCCGCCGACACCAGCGCGAGCATATGAGAGTGCGGTGGCACGACCGATGCCACGAGAGGCGCCGGTTATAAGGATTACTTTGCCATTGTAGGAGGTTGGGACGGCGGTGGCAGAGATGTAAGGATAAGTGTCAGAGTGTATTTTCTTGGTGAAGTTTACTCCTAGAGATCACCAGTTGTTAGCACATTTGCACTCTAAGGAGGATCACGTACCGGCGTAATAATCGGACATATTGCTAGTTGCGACTAAATTATGATTGTGGAGGTTGATTCAGCGCTTGGTTTGCGGATCGAAAAATGATATACTTTTCAGCCGGATATGTAAATCCGCAGGTCTCATATATACCTGTAGCAGCTATGGAACCACCGCACTATAGGAAAGTCAACACCCCGGAATTCGATATCCGAAGTTATGTAAAACTTAACTAGAATTGAGATTTAGGGGCGGCCGTGTTGCGCTAGTAAACTCCACGGAAAAGAATTGCAAAGCTCGAGTCCGCGACCATTTCCGGCCCGAGATTCTAAGCATCAACGGCGACGGAAGCGAAGTGGGAGGTACTCACGTTTTCGCAACTTTCCCAAATACCCTAATCTAGAATAGTGTCCAGAGGCGATAGCCAGATCCGTCTATGATTTCGTGAGCTCGAGGTGCCCTGGTGGTTTTCATCGAGGTATGCGGTCGCATTCCCATCACGACTCACAAGTGGACTCTGCAGTCTGTAAGCTTATAATGATCAATGATATCGACACATTATAATTGTGCGTTAAGTCGGTACTCTGGTTTTGCCCTTCCTCTGTGGTGGTATTGTAGTATATTCAAAGATAGTTAAACTTGAGAAGGCAGTTTTCCGTGTCCGTGTTGACTTGAACAGTTGATTCTTTCTAAGTACAGGTGGGAATCCCTTATTAATAAGGAATCCATGCTTTGGACCTATATTGTAGGATGATATAGCTCAGCAGATTCAGCCTCGTAAGCTCAAATTGAGCTTATCCGCTTCGATATCCACTATTTGGTAACTCCGAGATATCCTTGTCAACAGTTCGTAGAGATTTTGTATTGTCTGGTCTAGTAGTGAAATGCCGCACACGCTTCTCTCGCTAATCCTTACAAGTCTTACTTCCTTTTATACCTACTCGCATTCACCGATGCAACCACCCCTTTCCATTCGGTACATATCCTTTGCACTCCATACTCTTAACCTCCTCTTTGCTCCCTAACCAAAATCCTACCACTTCCTTCCGCCTCAAAAATGTTTCCATACTCTCTCTGTCTGCGAACCTCCCGAAAATTCGCACACCGGTCTTATCGTCTAGGCTCTCAAACACCATATACGTAAATACCCCGTAGCTCTCCATCTTCTCTGCCGCCTCGATCACCGTTGCTAGAGCCTTGAGCTTGAAGAGGACTGAATCACGTGCAGATGGGGAAGAGCAAATAATGCGCGTATCTTGCATGATCCCACACTCGCGTCTATCTCCGGGGAGGTCAAGAAACCCTGCGATAGCGGAGTTGTAGGAGATATCTACGCTGGTAGACATAATAGTGCCCATTTCGGAGAAGCACTTCGACATAGCAGCGGAGGTCAAGTGGGTCTGGTCGAGTTCCTATCAAGGAAGAGATACGTTAGCCTAACCCTAGAGACAGCTAATAGAGATCTTAGGTAAAGGAAGTACGAAGGGGGAAACGCACATCTCGGTTCGTATATGCCTCAAACCCAAGTATACTAGTCGTTTTAGAGATGCTATCCGCATACTCGAGAGGGATGCATATGTAGTATGACATCGTCGTTGTTGGCTCATTTTTCCAGACATACTCGGCGAGATCGTCAAAGCTAACATGCCACTATATGTCTCAGTCCTTATTAGTAGGATCATTTAGAAGAAGGAATCATGAATGGACTATTTTCTAGGCATAACAGGAGATAGCGAGACATGAGAAGGTAGTGGTACTTACATTATCATACTGATCGGGCAACAAATTACAGTTCACAAAGAGGTAGATCATAATGAGACTGGACTCGACATCACCGAAAGTTTGAACTGCGTTAAACGACCTATATGTTAAGGGAATCAGATTTGCTCAGCTTCTCTAGTCTTTATGTAGCTGCCCAAGTTATCTCATCAATGGCCGCATTCAAACTTTCCGGCAAACGTTTTTCAAGAGGACACCGCAAGGATCTCGGGTAACGTTTTCCACGTAACTACCCAACACAAAACGAATGTCGAGAACCCCGGAATTCTAAGTCCCCCTAGCTTTCGGAAATCGATGTGAGTAGGTGACCACCCCTCCTGTCGAAGAAAACCGTGCATAGACAACAGGGAGTCCGGAACCCAGACACTTGCCGGGATTGAACGTGACGTCTGCATATCACGATGCTCTGGAGAAAATTCTCCTGGCGGAAGCTTCTCCTTGCAAAACCTTGTAGACAGACGAAATTTGGCTTCAATATGTGCTTCTCTCGTTTGAACTAATCGAAAAGCTAATCTTGGAGGCATTCCTTGATTCTTGCGATGTGTGGGCATTGACTGGAAGTTCCTAAGGATTGCGAAGCCTTTTTTGGGGAGGCGAGATTGTAAATCCATATGCGTTATATCGATCTGATGAAGGCGAGCAAGTGTACTAGTGATCTGAACCGCCCATCGATGCCACGGCAAGTCCTTCTTGGACTTCGGCGATTGCAATACATCTTGCAACGTGCCGTTTGGATGATATTCGAGAAGGATCCCTCGTAAAACGGCCGGAGTATCGTCTTTTATGGTGTTGGTTCGATATGGATTGTTAGAGACGACGGCAGCAATGAGCCGCACGACGCCTTCAGTGCCGCGCAACCGTTCCAAATTTCGCAGCTCCTGTTCCAAAACCTCACTATCCCTCGGTTCGTAAAGTGGCCTTTCTACTTCCTTGTAGACGTACGATTTCTCTTCGCTATTAACGCGCACCTTGTACACGCCCGTACCAAGTTCTTGTTTCTCCCCGATATCCGATAAGTCTTTCGTAGGGTTACACTATCGCCACTATTGTATACCGGGAACCGCACCCGGAATGGATCTTCTCGTAGGCAGAGCCATAGATGGTCGGCAATAGGGGCGTATTCGCTTTCCATATCTGGCGTTGTCGTTAACTGTAGTCTCTGGCCTGCGGCGGTAGTGGCATCGTGCTGGTGTGTAACGATAAGTTCTGTAACCGTGTCGTTCAAGAGCTGTATAAAGTAGAAATCGATGCAAAGACAGAGGTTCTCGAGGTCTTTTCGACGTTTCGTTACTTTGGCGAAGGTACCGGTTTGGGCCGATTGAAGTGTGCCTTGAAAAGTAACTTTGACATGCCACTCGAGGTGAGAGAAATGCGAAACAAAGCTCAGCGAGCAATTGTGAGGCTCCGTTCCTCTCTCCCTAGTCTCTTCTTTGTAGGTCCTAGGCGTAAAGTCGATGGTCCGCGAGTCTGTCAAAAAGCAGGGCGTGCTCATAGTCGTGGACTTCATGGCAGAGGAGTTGGGAACGCATTGGCCAAGATGTTGTAGGGCAAGACTTTCGGGGTGGCAGGGCGGAAAGGCTTGGAATCAGGCTGCAGAGATAAACTGACAACCTAGCCTCGTCAGCTACAAACAGCTACAAACAGCTACAACACCATGCCTCAGGCAACAACTGGAGGGTTTTGGTTTCCAATAATCAAGTAGCGAGGTCCATGGGACCGGGACGTCTTCATATGGATTCGCTATTGTCACGAAGACGAGCAGACTGCGGGGTTGGATAAGTCCCCTTACCAGTGTATTGGCGCATAGAAAACAACGGGTACCCATGAAAATTATGTACAAAATCTGCAGTCAAACCTGCCGATGAAATGGAATGAAACGTACTTGAGTTCTTTTTCTGTTGGATAAAGCAGGTGCAATTTTGATCTTTCTTGGTAGTGATCGAAGGTTGCTAGATGAGAGTTTTATTATTCCAAGGTGTTGAGTTATTCAGACTAACGTGCGAAGCAGTGGAACGACAATTCCGCAGCGATACGCCAACCCATATAAAACGCATCAACCTTTGCCTGAAATATGAGTCTCTAAGATTTTGCAGGGCACTCTGACGGGTCCTTCAGGTCCTATTGATAGATAAAAGAGCTGAAACTAAGGTCCGATGCAAAGGAATGGGATGAATCAGCAAGCCTCGAACACGGCCCCCTCCACGGTACCTGCGGAAGTCATGCGTGAACTGGTGGGGCGCAATGGTGGGTTTTATTGGCCTAGGCTTTTCGTAGGCAGTTGAATACACCAATGGGATGCAGGGTAGTTTGATACAGTAACAACATGGGAGTGACTCATCTCCATCCCTTCTCTATCCTTTATGTCCATTCTCAGCAACGTTATGTTGTGGAGCCGCTGGTGGGAGAGAGTGAGTTGTTGAAGCGTCGTGCGTGTGGTCCTTTCTTTCGGAGGTGTCTTGTTCGACCATGGAAGGAGATCCAATAGAATAGTATGCTGCGCAAATGTATAATCCCTTGTATAGCTGACTCGCAGAACTGGACAAACGTGTGGTCGTCGATGTCATTTTGCGCTGCCACTCCATTTTGTGCCTCGCACATTCGCGCAAACGGTGGATGGATCGTTTGAGCCTCAAGCAAGGAAAGAACCTTAATTAACGAGTCCAAGATGACGCTTTTCTGCCACTCTCCAATTTGATAAGCGACCCGTCGAAACTACCATCTAAGGTCAGATAATTAGAAGAACGTGTTTTCGTCGGAGGATTCTCAACCAGGACTGATATTTTAAAAGCATATCCAAATTAGTAGGTATACGTTCAAGGCTGTACAAAGTTCGATTTCTTTCCTATAGGTCATTTCAATGTTACTATCCTAGATTTAGTCAACGACGGTCATGTTACTCTTTCACGGATCGCCTATCAAGCTGGAAAGTTTTCTTTTTTTTTTCCCCGCTTCTTAATCCGACCTCACTTCTCCGATCATGCCATCAGTTGAATGCAATGTTAGCTTCTTGGACCTAATGGTTACCTTCTTCCCTCCCCACTCCCGAATTTATTGAATCGCAAGCAACCATAACTTGAATAGCCCTTCAAAATCTACGATCTTGTCACCAAATCAAGGCGGCAAAATCCAATTCATCAGGCCAATTGCACAGATTCAGATCATTACGACTTCAATTCCTCTGTCTCGCACACGTCATTTTTTACTCCACACATCCTCGAGCACAACTGACAATCAGCGGCTCACCGTTGAAGACCTGCGTTCCCTCGAAATGGCTGCCCCTCCAAATGATGTCGCCAATCCCGGAGCGTCTCAAGTCAAGGTTGAAGAGGACTGGTACGAGCAGAGCCCACCGGTTAAGACAAATAGAACTGCCGACTTAGGCGTGATTCCAAAGGGGTTTAATTTCACCAGTGAGGAGTTCGTTGAGCTGGAAAGTCAACTAAGAGCGTTAGTAGAGCAATTGAAAGATGCACATGACATATTTCTTGCGACCAAGAGGCAGGAGGACATAGTTACAGCACTGAAAACGATCAATACCAAACCCCACCAAGAATAGGCCAAACAAAAGAACCCCGGTATTCTTATAGGCTGGCTAAAAGAAGCGATGTACACACTACTTGGAGACTCGATGATGGCATGGCGGAAGATTGAGACAATCCAACGTCGAGGCAGGACCAAAGTTGGTCTCCGATTCCCCAGCGCTTGTATGTATCGTCGCTGACCTGCATAGAATATGCCGATAGGGAGCCCGCGTCCGCAAGAAAATCCTGTCCCGGGTGGTAATACTCCGCACTCGTCTCGGGAAGATACCATTCATAATGCCACGATACAGACCAAACGCAAGGCATCAGGGACGGGCCAGACGTTGAAAGCCGAAGATCCTGAGCCTGAGGAAGGGATCGAAAACGGGATTGTTAAGAAGGCTAGGTACACTACACAGCAGAAAGGGAAGGGAAGAGCAGTGGAGATTGTGGACCTGGAACCGGAAACAAACAACCTCCCGCAAGAAGAGACAGAAAGACACACACTTCTGATATCAGACCGTGCCAAAGGGTTCATCGAAAAGTTCATGCAAACCAAAGAGGGTCGAGACGTGGAAGTATGAGTATATTCTTCCTAACAGTTGATATTCTACTGACTTGGCCGTAAAACCAGAGCCGATAGATTGCGAGAGATACCCTCCTTAAGCCACTGGGATATGGAAAGCTGGCAAGACTTTTGCAAAATGATCAGGCGGAATCCTGACGACTTCGACTCTAATATCGAGCTCCCCGGATAGGAACCTAAGTATTACCCTCGGCCATATCAGGGATATTGTGTTTATTGGATGATGACCAGAATGATTCATGACCTACTTGTTCCTGGTTCAATTCGAACATTCGGATGTATCCTTACTGATCTCATGAGTCTAGGCAAAACTCTCGAGGTATAGCTGATAATATATCTCTGCTTCTATATCATCAAGGCAGGAAGACTTATCGAGGAAGTCGTCAGGCGCGACTCGGGTAAAGAGATAAAGGAGAAGATGAGTAATGACAGCGTTTGGCCACCGGTGATCGATTTTCGGCATAGCCTAACGGCACGCCGTATCTTCGAGATACTAGCCCGTGGCCCGAACCTCTTGATTGTCCCGTCGGAGCTCCTTCGCCAATGGTATACGGAGTACAACAAGTACCGTCGTTGAGGTGATCTTGAATGGCCACTCCACATGTTCATTCAATATACCAGCTTTCCGGATCGAGGCATCGACAGTCCTAGTTTAGGCTAGACTGTGAAAATGTTGAAGAATAACCGAGGCAGGCATATCAACAACGCTGTGGTTCTCATGACTACACGTGGTACGTTTCTCAACGACCGGTGGCGGAAACTCTTCGGATACACCAAAGGGAGTGATATTCCTCCTCTGCTAGTCCCTCTAATCTTTTGGGACGAATACGCATCCGATAGAGGAAGAAAACCCGAGAATAGTTGCGTAAAGGCCTTGCGGGTCATGATAGAGGAGCCTTGTGAAGAAATCCCCTTTAGAAGGAGGCTCCCTTTCTTTGTTATATGTTCTGGGATGCCTATTAACCGGAATATAAGCGAAGTACTCGGTTTTCTATCGGTCATCTGTACCCCACAAGACGAAGACGATCCAGGCGACGAGCTAGGCTAGCTCAACGACCCCGAAATGATGTACTCTACGCCAACTAACATTAGGCGGCTTGCGCTAGACCATGAGAAGATCAGACGTGAGGACGGGCTACAGAAGTTCGAAGATCTCACACTTTTGGACCAACAGAGAGTGCTGGACTTGTGCCGCAACGTCGAACGCTCTATTCACCCATTCATGATCAGACGCAAAGCGGGCGACTATTGGATCAATGGGAACAAGCTCCTGGAACTGCCGGATCTCGAAGTCAAAGTAATACTAACCAAACAAAAGGAGATTTATATCGCCGGGATACAAGACCTCGCCAAACCCCTTGATAATACAGCCGACAAGAAGTACACCGCCGACTACCGAAAATAGAAGCGGATTAGTTCGCCCCCGGACCAAAAGCCTCAAAGAGGTCTACATAAAAACAAATATGTGCATGTCAGGTTCGGTGTAGGGTTCCCAGGATGGGGTAACATCTATCGCGACCTTCCTAATAATATCGATCGCGAAGGTACGTTAAAATCGGGACGAATAAAGGAAGAGGGTTGGAATGCCAAGCCTCTAGCCGAACTAGTCGATGCCAATGTTCCTTTCGCGAAGCACCGTACCCGCCTTATCCGGAGCAGTCCCAAGTGGCCAGTGGTTAAGAAACTTACAAAACAGTTGGTATCAGAGAACGTGGGAAGGGAGGCAGCAGGTGAGCCGAAGCGGAAGATGGTGATTGCTGCTTCTGGACATGTCCACATACCTATGATTCGGATCGTAAGTACACCATCTGGCCACGTACTCACAGGAATCGAGCTGACAACAGACTTTTCTTGGCAGTGCTACTTGGACAAGATGCCAGATGTGCCGATTTTTGTGATTCACAACGGCATGACACCCGAAGAGAGGGGAGAGGCTGTGGAGAGGTTTGGGGGTAACTAGGAAGGCGACGAACCGCCACTGGGTAGACATCTGTCCAGCTTGTTCGTCCCTTGTCGTCTTCCTTTTGGTAGAGGTGTTTCAGGTCGCATTCCATGCCGACCTTGATCACCTTCTCAGCATCTTTGGCCTCACCGTCAGCATCACCTTGAACATTGGCCTCTGCAGTGCTAGTAGTTGGTGCAGCCTCGGCTTCTGTCTTCTGCCCCACAACATCTACCTTGGCCTCTTCTTGGGCTTTGGCGTCCGCGGAGACGATAATCTCGGGGGTGCTTGACCCACTCTCTGCGATCACTAAAGCCATTGTGAAATGATACAAAGAGAGCAGTTGTGAAGGGGAATGATTGGGTCACGAGATGAAGCGTGGTAAGACGAAAGAAGGTCAAGAGATTTTTTGGATCTTATATTGGATCTGAGAATTCGGCACCGGTCCAATATATTCTAGGCTTCAGCACGGAAAGGCTGACGGGTTGACTCACAATCAGTGTGCCTGCATGGTTCAGCAAGAAAGCGGGGAATATTGCTGAGGATTTATGTCAATCTACTCCAATAGAAGAGTCAACATAGGATCTTGCTCAACTTTGAGGGAATGGTCGATGAGGGAACCAAACAGAAGACATAAAGTGACGGGCATGGCCCAATGGTCACTCCTTGTGTGTCACCTTGCCGAGCCCACCGGGCGTCTGCCTGAGCGAGACCCAAGACCCCACTGGATTTCCATCAATGCATCACTCGAATGGAGAGACTTCACCTTATCGGAAGCCTAGACGAGGGCCCAGTTAGTCAGTGCAAGCTTGCAAGCTGAAGATGGGGACTGCGAGGCCATCACCGAGTACTCCGTATCTTTGATTGAGGTGGGGTGCAGATGCAGGTTCAGCCGTAGAGGCAGGAGCTCGCTGATGGAGGGGTGACAGATCACGTAGGAGCCCTCAGGCAACCACTTAATAATTGAAATCTCTTTCGGTAGCCTACAGCAAAGTTCGAAATCGGCTTCAGTTGCGAACACTCAATGATTTTGCCTTCGTACTTCTTAGCTTGCTAAGAAGAAGAAGGGGCTTCGAAAAGCCAGTCGGACACTTCCAACACTGAAAACCGGGTCTAAGTTAGTCCGAACCGAGCTTATGTAATTTTTTGAGTTTCTGAGAATGGGTGTATATCTTATACTTTCACGTGACTATATCACTTTTTTTTCGCACATCTATACTTACACGCGACCAGCTCTTTTCTTCTGAAAGTGCGAAGGCTTCGTAGGCTAGCACTCTTGTATTTTTGACCCACATTTTGAGAGGAACTAACCTCTTATAGCTAGCCTAATTCCAAGCCCTTGCGTTCGCTTATTTCCCCTGCTCTGAGGTGTTGCACGTGCTAAGCCGCTTGTGCCAGCACGAGAATGCTTATGGCTAGCTGCTTTCATCCCTGTGCATTTTATTTAGCCATGCAAAACTCTTCTCACCTTTGTACCGCAAACCCACCTCGAAACCGCTTTATATCTGGAGTATGGATCCAGCCCGCTATCGTAGGGAGGCAGAGCATGTGGAGAAAATTCGGCAGGCCTTACGTAACAAGAAGCTCGTGATTATCGTAGGGGCCGGCGTTTCACTAACTGCGACACACCCTTCGCCTCCACGCATCACTTGGACTGGCCTTATACAGGATGGATTGGACTATCTGCAGCATGGAGGCTTTGTTGAAGCCGACGATGAGGAGCTAAACTCCTATCGAGGAGTTCTTCAACGAGAGAACGCGAAACTTCGAACTCTTTTACGGGCATGCGGTTACCTTAAAGATGAGCTTGAGCACTATAAGCAATACGCAACATGGATGACATCAGTCTTTGGCTCTCTTCACAACGAGGTGACCCACCCAGAGGTCTTTGAAGCTATCCGCGGATTTCATCAAAAGGGTGCAAGGCTCATGACAACGAACTATGACGAACTCTTAGAACACTATTGCGACTTGCAGCGCGTTCGTCGCTCTATCCCAGAGGATGTCAGAAAATACGAGCTGGGTACCCTGAATGGGGTCTTCCATATACATGGTAGCTTTCAGGATCCGCAGGATGTGGTATACGATCCTATTAGCTACTACCAAGTACAAACTTCAGACGATGTTCAAAGCCTTCTGAAGACGTACCTCGGACATAATACTATACTCTTTATTGGATGCGGCTCAGGCCTTGAGGATCCTAATTTTAATGCATTGTTGAAATGGGCCAGCAGCAGAGACGAGAACATTCCCCATCACCACTACCTTCTTGTTCGAGACGGAGATCCCGTGAGGTATGATCCGCTCATCACGCTGAAGTATGGCCCGAACTATGAGGATCTTGTTCTGTATCTCCATAGGCTTCTCGATAATCCGGCTCATTTCGCCCGAGGGGGGGTTTCTACCACTAGGTTTGCTAGTGCTGGTGCTTCAAGTATGTAGCCTGTGCGATTTCTGTCCTTCATCTCAGCTCTATAGCCAATGGACACAGTTTTTCACGAATCAGCTTCCCTCGACCGTGCTAGTACAGTTGTATCCTTTACAATCACTGACTTGTTGTGGGGAAAGGCGCAACCGCTGATGCCGATATTCAATGCCTACGCGCGTGGCGTCTAACCGATCCGCGAGAGGACAAGGCCAGAATTTTGAGCAGCAAGGATCCTTTGCTAGAAGGCTCTTGCTCATGGATCTTCGGTGATCAGGCCTTTACGGAGTGGTGGAACAATGATGAGTCCCGTATTCTATGGATACATGGCGATCCAGGCAAGGGCAAGACGATGATGATGATGGCTCTTATTGAGGAGATATCGGATCGACTGCGGAAAACGCCAGGGCATGGGACCATGTCATACTTCTTCTGCCAGAACACCATCCAGGAACTGAGCAATGCTGTTGCTATTATCCGAGGCCTTATATACCTCCTTGCCACTCATCACCCGGTGTTGACTTCTTACCTACGGAAGAAGTGTGACGGAGCAGACCATAGCTTTTTTGAAGGATTTAACGCACTCTATGGACTTTGGAACACGCTTTTAGAGGCAGTGCAGGATCCGAGCTGCCCAAGAGTATACTTGTTTGTGGATGCTCTTGATGAGTGCGATAACCAGTCGCTCAAGACTTTTCTAAGCCTGCTTAGCCAGCACAGTTCGGCGTCGTTGAGCAAAATTAAATGGGTGTTGACGAGCCGCAATAAGCCAATGATTAGCGAAAACCTGCAATATAGTCACATCAGTCATGCAAGCCTGGAGTTGAACTCGTCGCATGTCTCACGAGCTGTCGAATCATTCATCAATTTTAAGGTCGACGATCTAACTGCTCGAAAGAAGTACAAGCATGAGCTCCAGCTGTTAGTCAGGCAGTACCTGAATGAACATGCGGACGGAACCTTCCTGTGGGCAGCTTTAGTGTGCAAAGAGCTTGAAAAAGTAAAGGCATGGAAGACTCAGACGGTGCTTGAGAGGTTCCCTAGAGGACTTGAGCCCCTTTACCAGCGGATGATAGAACAGATACAGGACGATGGAGACACAGAAGATGTCGAACTCTGCAAAAAGCTCCTTCGTACGGTCACACTCACCTGCCGCCCTCTCGATCTAGACGAAATAGGAGTTATTGCCAACTTTCCGGAGGATCTCTCCAAGGACACGCAAGCTTTACAAGATCTGGCTGCCTCATGCGGTTCCTTCTTAACAGTTCGAGGGCAAACGGTCTACTTTGTTCATCAATCGGCGAAGGACTACTTCACTACTGGCAAAGGCTCAAAAATATTTCCATTAAGTCGGAATGAAATGCATTATCGGGTTGCACTTCGATCATTGCTGCTCATGTCGAAGACTCTGCGGAGAGATATTTGCAGCTTACAGAGGCCAGGCACCATCCTGAGTGAGATGGAGAGCGGTATAGTACACCGCTTTCTTCCCTTACATATTCAGTACATGTGTTGCTACTGGGTTCAACATATCCAGGCGAGCAACAGTAGCCTCTGCGACAACGACGACATCCACAAATTTCTACAGAAGCACTTGCTGCACTGGCTTGAAGCCCTTAGCTTATTAGGAAAGATTTCTGAGGGCATTCTTGCAATAACTTTCTTAGAGTCCATAGTTAGAGTAAGTAAGCTCAACAAAGTTAACCAATTCCAGCTAACCTGAGTATTAAGGCTGACAAAAGCCCCCACCTGCGCTCGTTTATCCATGACGCAAAACGATTTGCCTTGTACAACCGGCCGATAATTGAAGAGGCTCCTCTTCAAATATATTTCTCTGCTCTTGTCTTCGCGCCAGAAATGAGCATAGTTCGACAACAATTCAAGGACCAGATTCCCTACTGGATCCGTAGGCTACCAAAAGTACAAAGAGATTGGGGCTCTTTACTACAGACGCTCGAGGGCCACTCGAACTGGGTCAACTCAGTCGCCTTCTCACCAGACGGCAAGCAGATCGTGTCCGGGTCATATGACAACACAGTACGGCTCTGGGATGCGGTGACAGGAGCGCCGCTACAGACGCTCGAGGGCCACTCGAGCTT
>NXFV01000191.1:0-134171 GCA_002803225.1 Gamarada debralockiae | reverse complement strand
GCAAGCAGATCGTGTCCGGGTCATACGACAAGACAGTACGGCTCTGGGACGCGGTGACAGGATCGCCGCTACAGACGCTCAAGGGCCACTCGAGCTCAGTCAGGTCAGTCGCCTTCTCGCCAGACGGCAAGCAGATCGTGTCCGGGTCAGACGACAAGACAGTACGGCTCTGGGGCGCGGTGACAGGAGCGCCGCTACAGACGCTCGAGGGCCACTCGAGCTCAGTCAGGTCAGTCGCCTTCTCGCCAGACGGTAAGCAGATTGTAAGTACTCTATTTACATCAAACAATTGGGTAATAGAAGAGGAGTCGAATCTTCTTTGGCTTCCTCCTGCTTATCGAGCTACTTGTGAGGCTGTCTGGAACAAAGCCATTGTATTAGGACACTCGTCGGGAAGAATTACTATTCTCGAATTTCAGGAAGGTTTAAAGCTTATATAAGAGTTGTATAGGTCATGGGTACAAGCGTATATATAAATATTTTATTTTATTTATTCTCTACTTCATAGAGGGTCAAGGGTAGCATGTGCCTTTATAGTGGCCGTAATTGCCACTTAATTTCTAGTATCCTCTAGAATAATCATGGAATATTCCATGCAATTTTGCTGGTTGAGTGAATACTTACGTTGTAGGATACCTCGATGACGTGCTATCAAACCACTTGGAAAAGGAGGTTAAGCTCGATGCAAAGTGTATATTTCCAAGGTGCTAGAAATGAACATAGTGAAGTGTATCTGTCTACACTTGACAATTACATGGAGCTCTTCAATGGTCTTCTACTATTCTGAGATGCTTTGTGGGCCATTTGAAGACGGAACGTGCCATACATGGAGGAGCTGTTTTGCGGAGACGAGCTTTAGTTGCTACCTAACAAGACCGGCGATCTTCCAGCATCGATTCATTCAACTAGGAACGTTGCCCAGTGGAGGAATCGCTGACCAATGAATCAACTTTGACGGGCCTCGCATTTTGACAGCTACTTTGATTTCAAACCTCGAATCCAACGGCATGCCTAGCCGAAGTATCATAATTAACACAGAAGATATCTAATGCATACCATGTGAGAGCTGTACGAACATCGGCTCGAATCACTCACCTGGCTCGACGTCATTGTGAGACGGTCACGTGATGACCGTGCAATCCATCTAATAATTTTCGATTGATCTTCGCGCTTGAAAACTCATCGTAACACGCAAGCGATCAAAGCATGGAATCTGGTATGGCAAAAACTTCCATTTCTAGGTTGTGAGGTTGAGAAAATGGCAAGTCGGGCTGCTCACTTAGATGTTGATCAAACGTTTGACGAAGCCAATATTACTGTACTGTAGGGAGTTTCGCCAGAGCCTAGCAAAGCGAACAGAGAACATCGGCACCAGCTGCTTTCGTCCCATATTCCATCGCCAATTGAAACGATCCACTGCCGGAGATTTCCAGGTCTCAACGGCCTTCGGTACGGTGTTGAGTTTCCTTTCGGGCTCTCGTACTTGACGCGTCGCAATCAAACCCGTCGTAATTCCTCTTCGCCGATGAGCACAACATCAATTCACACGCCTGCTAGAGCATACTGCAGTACGGCGAGAATGTTAATTGAGCAGTGACTATTCTCCTCTCCATTATTGCGGCATTTTGAGAAGTATATCGGATGACGATGTTCGTGCCAAGACTTGTAGCAAGATGGTCCGGAAACACACTTGAAGGGCGCTTTGTTGCTTGGCGGTCGGTTAGACAAGTTTCTCTTCAAGATCTTGTCTAATCTTATCGATCACACTCCCTGGAACTCGTTTCGATGAGAAGCAATCATTCATTGGATGTCTCAAGTCTCCTGTCATGGTATATGGATTTGCTTTCATAAGAGGCTCAAAGTCCGCTAGTGCAGCCCTCTTTAAGGCTATTCTTTCCCATCTCATTACCCCACTGAGAACTCAGTTGTCTACACCACCCCTGTTGGCATCCACAATTCTCTTGCCACGCATCCACAGTCGTATTTTCAGGCATTGGGAAGGTGAGGCAAGTTTGGGACTCACCCGGTGGCAGCTCAGGTTCTATTTTCCTTAACGGGGATTCCCGAACTAGCAAGCGCTGGCCGGGGGCCGCTGTCTTTGAGATAGGACATCCACTTTGGGAGGAGACAGCCGAAGAAGTCAGTTCATATAAAGCTCTCATACTTGCTCACAACACTCTTTCCACACACAGTCATTCCATTCTAGCTCAACTCCTGGTTCGAGTCTTTTTCAGCCTTGCATCCATTCGTTTCTGTACAGTCAATCCTTTAACTGCCGGCCAGTCATTTTTACATTAACTTCACCATGCATACCCCTTCCATCACCCAATTTTTGGCTGCTGCCTTGTGCGTCTCGCCCCTTGTCTCTAGCTTGGTTATTCCTGCTTCAGCGGACTTGGAGAGAAGAGATCTTGTAAGTACATCTAAGACATTTGTCCATATCATCTCTAACCTTATCTAGAGTGGAAGTGTCGGAGAATTGATTGCTCGTCACCACACGTAAGCATAACAGGCTCTTTGTCTCCTATCTCCCATTTGAGCTTCGTTTGCACTCCGCTTCGTCTCTGGTACCCAATTTGCTCCAAATAATTTCCATATTGGGAAAATTTCCTCTCTTTATCTCCTGAGACAAAGCTTGAGGAGGACATTACTGACTCCCATGTTATAGAGAGGCACAGATTGCAGCTAAAAAAGCGAAAGCGGCGGGTCGTGACATTGAGGACCTTGTCGCTCGCGAGCCTCACCACACAGAGGTTTGTGTTCTCAGATTTCTTCCTATTTCCAGACGAAGCTGTGCTGACTCCAGGACCAGGCCCAGATAGCCGCCAAAAAAGCGAAGGCAGCTGGACGTGACCTCGAGGAGATCGAGGCACGTGAGCCACATCACACAGAGGTTTGTGCTCTCGTATTTCCTAGTTCTAGAAGCTGTATTGACTCCGAGATCTTGAACAGGCCCAGGTCGCCGCCAAGAAAGCGAAAGCAGCAGGCCGTGACGTTGAGGAGATCGCGGCACGTGAGCCGCATCATACCGAGGTTCGAGTTGACGGGGTTTTTTTTCTCTTATATTGTAGAAGAAGCTGTACTGATTCCGATATAAACAGGCTCAAATTGCCGCCAAGAAAACCAAGGCAGCTGGTCGTGACCTCGAGGAGATTGAGGCACGTGAACCACATCACACAGAGGTACGTAATTTCGGATTTCTTTCTTCCTACTTCTAGAAGAAGCTGTACTGACTCCGAGATAAACAGGCTCAAATTGCCGCCAAGAAAGCCAAGGCAGCTGGTCGTGCCGTTGAGCTTGATACTCGCGAGCCACACCACACAGAGGTTTGTGTTCTCTTTCTTATTTCTAGAAGAAGCTCTGTACTGACTCCAAGATCCAAACAGGCCCAAATTGCAGCTAAGAAAGCCAAGGCCTCTACTCGCGACGTTGAGCTCGATACTCGCGAGCCACACCATACAGAGGTTCGTAGTCTCGGAGTTTTTTTTTTCTTCCCACTACAAGACTGTTTGAGGAGTCCCGAGATGAGGTTCTCCTGAATCTCTATTTCTTGCCTCTCTTGAAACAATCGGCACTCTTAATCCTTTCTAGAAGAAGCTATGCTGACTTGGAGACAAACAGGCTCAAATTGCAGCCAAGAAAGCGAAGGCAACTGGCCGTGACCTTGAGGAGCTTGAGAATCGTGAGCCCGCACCCTCTAGAACTTGACGAACGAGAGGCTCACCATAAAACAGTTAAGCGAGAGGCTCATCACACAGAGGCGCAAATCGCAGCAAAGAAGGCCAAGGCTTCCGCATAAGCTCGTGGTTGGGTCTTTCTTGGGGATGGAGGATGGTATCGGAATGGGAAGGGCGGATGGATGCTTGGTGTTTTGTTTGTCGTCCTTGCACTAATGATCAATGAACACCTCAAAGGCCTTTCCAAACTGGGCAGTTTGGCTTCTTTGACTGAGTGATTGAAATGCAAGTGGACTCTCAATTGTGGAAGATTGATTACTCTGGCTTGGAAGAGTTCCGTGGGGAGTCTCAATCGTTCACTGGAGTGAAAGTTAATCAAGAGCAAGCACCAACCTACTCACTGTTTACACAATGGGAAGTCAACAGCACTCGGTTTGGCTATTTCTCACTTTGTGCGAAGATCTCGAAAATCTGGCTGATTGAGAAGACCGGAACGCTCCTTCATCTCTTCTCACTTTAACCCCTCGGTCACCTATTTCACCTCTTACTTTCACTTTCACTTTCATCTCATATTCCTCACTGTATCTCGTATTCACATCCTGCTCATCTCTCTCATTTCTTTTTCTCCTTAGTGCAACAGGCACCAGTCTGCAGCATATGACTTGCCGTAAGGTCCTTCCCATCTTCGATCTCAAAGACGGAGGCAGCTCCACCGTTGCGGGGGAACGTGCTAGCAGATCGAGCCCACTCGAAAGTTTCAGCGAGATGATCCTCTGCCGACAAGACTGAACATCGCCGAGCCAAGTCATACAGTTCCGGTATCATCACTCGCGGGCCAAATATATCCATCCGTAGTGCTCGGAACCCAGCCCAGCAACCCCCTCCCCAAACCTAACTTTCGAATCACTGGGAATGGCGAGTCTCACTTATCAATTCGACGTCAACATTTCCGACCAGTTGCGTGGCGCCACCGATGATCTCGAAAACAATCGGATTGACATGAACGAGAACGATGAAGAGTCCGTTCAAGAAGAACAGGACGAGGATATGGACGGCGCCCAGCTCCGACGCTAGATTCACATTGGGCCACTGAGGCTTACCTTTTTTCTACGACCTGGATCCACCACAAAGCCCTGCCGCCGCACCAGCCTCTCCTTCGATCCTCCACCACGCTCATCCCCGCAACTGGCAGCTTTGACTCGATCCCACCTTCAGCCATAGAGGAAGAAGGAGGAGGAAGTAATCGATCTCCTGTCATCGGATAACGGATGCTTCCGGTGGATGTAGTGAGGTGGAATCGCTGGCGAAACTTTAGCAGTCCGTTTGGGAGGATTCAGATCCGATATCTGGTGCTGGTAAGGCCAAGTTCAATCGCTCAACAGTTTTGAGCGTCTCTTCTTCCCGAACTTCATGGGCGATGCAAACTTCTTGAAAAGATTCTTGGCCCTGCCATCCTTCTTATTATACTTCCTCGGAGCCTCGATAGTTATGGAGCCTGAAGAGGAAGGCGACAGGCCAAGAAATTGAAGATGGTCTGGACCTGAGGCGTGGTGTGGTTGCGAGGGTTACAAGAAGACATTGCCGTGGAATTTTCAAGGTCCCAATCGTTCAAAGTCTTCGGGCAATTCACATTTACACCTTATGGAACCCGGATGATAAGAATGCTCTGTATTATTTTCTGCTGAATAAACTGTATAAATCGACGCTTGGAGCTTGTACCGACTGTCTCCAAAGGGCCAGCTCGAGCAACTGGCTTCGAGCCTCCTGCCAACTCAGCACCTAGACTCGTGAGGGACTTAGGAAGGCCTACTCGAGCACAGGGATTGGAGCTGATGCAGGCAGCCTTTGAAATGTCGGCCGGGGAGCTGGCTTTGAGCTCCAGTCAATCCTGGACTTGCTGTGTTCACGCCCCTGGAAGAGTCTAATCGAGGAAGCGGTTTCGAGTTTGTTGTACCTACGGATCGAGGTCGAG
The DNA here is from genome assembly GCA_002803225.1 of Gamarada debralockiae. Classification (NCBI taxonomy): domain Eukaryota; kingdom Fungi; phylum Ascomycota; class Leotiomycetes; order Helotiales; family Hyphodiscaceae; genus Gamarada; species Gamarada debralockiae. The sequence goes on along the minus strand of NXFV01000191.1, from coordinate 128,522 downwards.
CCTGCTTGTTCTGGTGTTGGCGGTCGGGTACCGCTTGCTCTTGCTCGCTGTCAGATCCCAAATCGATCACCGATGCGTCCTCCTGTCTATTTTCTTCTGTGGTTGACGAGAAAAAAAGGTGATATCGACATGTGTGCGCTCTTACCAGTAGGCGATGACTTTGCGTTGTCTTGCGGAATAGTATTTTACGGGGGCTTTGCTTCTATATGCGCCATATCGTTAAGGAGAGCAAGGTATTCGACACGCTTTCGTTTGGGGTCGATTGGGATCGTCGATGAGATCTCTCCTCGTGTATCGAGAGAAAATCCTCGATTGTAAAGATGGCACAACTGACCGAGTCTTCCTGCCTAGCACATAACGAGTCGAATATCATCTAACATGTACTACGGCGATCGACGTAAACAACAAACCCATGCTCGCCTCCCATAATCTCATTGACCATGCGATATGTCATGATCATCCCGGATATCATGAGCATAGACCTGCTGACAAGCGGTTTTAGTATCAACAGGTGTTTGCGCGTCTCCAGTTCAGGAGCCTCGTAGGTGTTGAGGAAAAGGCATCGAAGAGCACGAGACCAGTGGCAGACGTCTTTGGCTTAAGAGCTACAAATCACTGCCCGGATTGTTGTATCCGAAATATATCTGATATCATTAGAGGCATGACTATTTTAGTATATTGGGATTTGAGGACATACTGATCATTCTCAAGATCATACCAGCCCTTCTTATGGACAGCTCGGAGCTTGTCATTGGGCTGGAGATCAGCATCCTGCTCATGTTGTCACCAGCAGCAGCGCAGTCGGAATCGAAAAGTGAAGTTGAAATTGAAAGTGACCTTGGGATTGGAAGGAAAAGACTCGCCTGAATAAATCGTAAATGGACTCTTGCAGAACCATGAGTGTGGAAGGAAAATCCAGCTTACTGACGGGGTACGTATAAAGTAATGTGATGTGAGAGGGTGACAAGTTACAAAACTCAAACAACACAATTGGACTTTCATCTGGTTGAAACTTCAAACCAATGAGTGATATATAACCTATCAATAACACTTAATGTTTATGATGATCATCGCATAATCGTAGAAAAGATGAGAATGGATGTGCGGCTCTAGGGAATCTCAAGTTTGGGACCCGCTGTCTTGGATAACTCTTCCCCAGGTGCTTGCTGGCTTCGAACTTAAGAGGTCTTGGTATGTGTCTCTGCATCTCAGCTCTCGTCGCTTGAAGTTCGAAAGATATGCGAAAAAACGGGCTGAGCAGGTTGGGAAACTTCGAATGTCTTCACTTGAGGTTCAAACCGGTTATGTGCTTGGCTCTATGGAAGAAAAGGAGGTACACGTGACGAAACAGATCTGAATTTTGGAGCTTGAATCCTTCCAAATTCTCGGGAAGCTTTTATATCCGTTCATCGGAAGGCTCGTTACTTATCATATTCAAAATAGCACAGCCGCCCAATTTCTATGTTACAAGCGGTTGATCGCACTATCTCCTGGTCCGCTTTTCCTGCACTATTCTGTCAGCAGCAAGCCGACATCTGCCCGAAAACGCCTTCGACTAATCGCTAACTGGCTTACCGATCAGCGGAAGACATATATCATTGGCACGACAAAAAGCCATTCTGACACCTTGAATGAAAGGTTTTTGAGTTCGACGTTGCACAACTGCGTATTGCCCCGCAGGCGAGAATCGGGGAAAATTTACCCCACCTTCGCCTTATTGTCGATTCTCCAATTTCAGCAAAATTTCACACTTCTATTTCGTCACTTTCCTCAACTAAATCATCATTGAGAATTCATCCTATATTGTGTTTAAGGCATCAAAATGGCATCCAAACTTCCCTTCGAGGTAAGTTCTCGACACGTCAGGATGGAGCAGACGTGAGGCTGACAATACAGCTCAAAAACCCCTCCCTGTTCAAGGATAAGTCCCTCGTGAACGGCAACTGGGTCGAGGCTGCATCAGGGAAGCGATTTGATGTCGTAGGTCTGTATTTCCCCAATCCCCTCGGGACCTCTCGTCTAAAGCTTCCTCAGATCCCGGATCCGGCAAAATCTGGGCCTCAGCACCCGACAACGATGCCCACGATGTTGACGCCGCCGTCAAAGCAGCGCATGTGGTATTCGAAAGCTACAAGAAAGTCAACCCACGTACGCGTGCACAATGGATTCTTAAGTGGGATTCTCTCATCCGCGAAAACAGAGATGACCTCGCTCACATCGTAACGTATGAGACCGGAAAGCCGCTTTTTGAGTCCCAGGGCGAGATCGATTATTCTTTGGGTTTCACCTGGTGGTTTGCGGGTGAGGCGGAGAGAATTACGGGGACAGTCAATACACCTTCTGCTCCTGGGAGACGCGTCTTTACTGTGAAGCAGCCTATTGGTGTTGCTGCTGCTCTGGTTCCGTGGAACTTTCCTATTGCGTGAGTATGAGTCCAAGAAGGATGGCGATTGGACGCTGACGGGCACAGGATGATCTTGCGGAAAGCAAGTGCGGCTTTAGCAGCTGGATGTTGTATGGTTATCAAGCCGTCTCCGGAAACTCCTCTTTCGGTGTTAGCTTTGGCAGAGCTTGCTGCTCAAGCTGGATTTCCTAGGGGAGTTCTCAGTGTGTTGACAACCAGTTTGGAAAATACCCCTGCTTTGAGTGAGGCATTGTGCCGTCATCCTCTGATCAAGAAGGTTACATTTACTGGATCTGTGAGTACTCATGCACTCAAGTTGGAGAGTACAGACTGACTTTGTCCCAGACACGTGTTGGGAAGTTGGTTGCAAAGCTCTGCTCGGATGGTTTGAAGAAGGTCACTCTAGAACTTGGCGGAAACTGCCCCTTCCTGGTTTTTGACGACGCCGATTTGAACCAAGCACTTGCAGGTATGAATTGTTGTAGTTTATGAGCAAGTACCAATTGCTAACGTCTTCTCAGCGCTCATGGCCCTCAAATGGAGACACGCCGGACAGGCTTGCATCACCGCGAATCGCGTCTACGTCCAAAGTGGAGTCTACGATAAATTCGCTGCCATGTTGAAAGATGCCACAGCCAAATTGGTCGTCGGCCACGGCGCTGAGAAGAGCACAACCATGGGGCCAGTCACTACTCCACGAAGTCTTGACAAGGCGCTCAACCAGGTCGAAGATGCCAAGAAGCATGGAGGGCAGATTGTGCTGGGAGGAGGAAAGGTGATGGGTACTTCCGGATATTTCTTCGAACCTACCATCATTCTAGGAGCGAAGAAAGAGATGTTGATCACCGAGGAGGAGACCTTTGCGCCTGTCTTGGCTCTGTACTCTTTCGAGACTGAGGAAGAGGCTGTGACTGCTGCAAACAACACCAGTGTGAGTCTCTATGAAACCAAGGATATGGATTAGCTTACTGACGCGCTGGTTTTAGATGGGCTTGGCTTCATATTACTTCACCAAGAATATCGATCGAGCTTGGAGGCTTTTGGAGAATCTCGAGGCTGGCATGATCGGCATGAACACAGGTGAGTTCTATGATCGGATGAAAAGCTTGTACCTTTGCTCACAGAGACTAGGTAATTCCTCTGCAGCGGAATCTCCATTCGGAGGAATTAAAGAGTCAGGTTACGGTAAAGAGTCTGGAAAAGATGTCGCTGTCGCTGAGTACCTGGTCACAAAGACTGGTACTTTGACTCTTGATGGTCATTTCTGAGTTCGAACGTTCAAACTTTGGATGGAGCCCTCACTTCAAATCAAAATATATGTACCTCTTCATAACTTAGCTTCCATACTTTTGCGATTACGAGTACGAAATCCGAACGAAAATGGTTGCCCAAAGCAGTCAGCGTTGCGAATGCCACGTGACTGTGTTTTGTCTCCTCATTTATTTGCAAAGGAATACCTCAGATGGTGTAGACAAACCATAAGCTTGATAATGGTATCTCGGAATGCCAAAAATCCGAGTATTAATAGAAAATGGTTTAGTGGTTTATTTTTCGGATTTTCTCCAGTTTTTCACTGTGCCCCTGGTTTCCGTCCCCACGATTTGCCTACGTTCAGTTTGCCCCACATTTGCAATGCCTCGGCACAAGCACACTTCACCATTGAACGCGGCATACCTGGGGAAAACTATCATTGCACTTTTGAAACCTCTTTATCTTGATGTAACTCATCGTTATATCATTTCCTACATCTTCACATCCTCTATCCTTCCGCTCCATTCTACTTCCCTCGTCAACACATCAATATGTCTCTCTCGAAACCTTTCAGCCTGCTCACCCTTCCAACAAAACTAGTCATATCCGACTCCCGGGTCACCGGAGCACTCCTTCTTGCCATCCTCTACTACCCAGAGAAGCTTCAAACCATCATCCCGGCCCGTGCATATTCAGTGATAACGTCACGCCGCTTCATCCAAGCCCTAAAAGTCTTTCTCGGAATTGGCATCGTTCGGGCCGTGAACAAGCTCTCACAATACGTCATCAACAACTGGAAGAGCAATGCGAAATTCGTCAAGAGCCAAGAGATCGTGTTAATTTCAGGTGGCTGCAGTGGTATTGGATTGTTGATGGCGAAAGAATTCTCAAAGCTGGGAACGAAAGTCGTGGTCATGGATCTTAACCCTCCGAAGACTACTTTCCGTGAACTCTTTCCCCTACATTCTTTCCCGTTCAATCATTCAGTCACTTACAACGAATAGCTCAAGGAATCCATTTCTACCAATGCGACGTAACATCGTCCTCTCAAATCCAAGTCGCAGCAACAGAAATCCGCAAATCAGTCGGTGAACCTACCGTGCTCATCAACAACGCAGGAATCGGCAGTGGCGCCACTATTCTGGATGGCTCAGAAGACTTCATCCGTAAGACGTTCGAAGTCAACACCATCTCGCACTTCTTGATGGTTCGAGAATTCTTGCCGGCGATGATCAAGAAAAGGCATGGCCATGTGGTGACGATTGCCAGTATGGCAAGCTTCATTGTGCTTGCTGGGAACGTGGATTATTCGTGTTCGAAAGCGAGTGCGCTTGCTTTTCATGAGGGATTGGCTTCGGAATTGAAGTCTCGCTATAACGCACCGGAAGTGCGGACCACGTCAGCTCCCCAGTCGCCTCAAAAGAAGCAAACATAAGCTGATCTGAAAATTGAATAGTGTTGTGCACCCCAGTTGGATCCGCACGCCTCTCATTCAGCGACTGATTGAGAAGCCGGGGTTCAATGATCCTGTTCTTGAACCTGAAGAAGTAGTCGATGCGATTGTGAAGCAGGTTGTTTCTGGCAAGAGTGCACAGCTTTTTTTGCCGCCGTCTTTCAGTGTGTTAAGTATGCTGCGTTCATGGCCTTTGTGGCTTCAAGAGTCGTTCCGGAACAGTATTGCGCATCAACTGAAGGAGGTTAAGCTGTAGGACAGTAGTATCTTACCATTCTACAGCAGAATTTTCTTTATACGGCCATTTAATTCCCAGTCGGGTTACATCCGATGGTACTTTCAAGGTTATTATTAATATATGTCAAAAGGGCATTGAAGAACTCATTGGCTTTCAGTGATTGTCTTCGGAACGATGTAGGTGCCGATCTTGGCAGGCGCCTCACAAGCCTCTTCCTGCACGAAGATCGAACTCATTTGGCGTCCTCTCACTCTGGTACCACAAGTATGCACATATTTTCCCAGGATCAACATCGTCCCTTCTAGCCAAAGCGCCTTCTAAGCCCTCCTCAAGCCGTCTTCCCATTCGGGCCATTTGAAGTCCATCATCATCTGCAAAATGCATGCACAGCCGATGGAAAGCTCGGCCCACTTGCAGCGCATTCGGTAGTTTACGAGACCCAAACCCATTCCCCGGTCAAGCCAATCACCGGTCCAATGTGAACGATGGAGTTCCAAAGAGGTGGTTGCAACTAACCTTGTTCGGTGCAAGTGCCTTGTGCCAAGCTCACAGGAGCCGCAACTCCTATCGAGTGTCAGACACAAGGCCGCACATTGCGCGTTTACCGCGATCAAATTATTAACATCCCACAATCTTCGGGCCACCACGCAGTCGCGGAGGTTACATTTCCTGTCCGGTTGAGCCGATTGGCTGCTATCGTCTGGAGTTCATGCTGAGACATGACTGCAAACTCAGCTTCCCACTTTGGCACGGCGGTTCTGGCGGAGGTGTGACGCCTTGCGAGCCGTCCGGTGATGAGTCGTCGATGTAAAGCTTACCAATGCCGAGGACCGTGCGCTATTGGGCGCAGCGACAGATGTGGCATGCATAGGTGGCGTTCTAGTTCACAGTGATGGATCCCAGATTTGATCCGTGCGAGCTGCACCGGATAGCTTCCGAATTGCTGGAGCATTTTCTTTTTTTTGCTTAGTACGGACTATTTCAAAATCCGCAAAGTGTTATTAGAATTAGAGAAGTTATGGATGGAGACGAAGTTTTTCCGAAGTTCTTGACGCGTGTCAGTTGTTCATGTTCAAGGCTTTGTTCTCGTAGTCTGCCGAGACGGAAACTCTAGATGAAAGCTTCATGAGACGAAGACATGCTTTTGGGTATCACCGAAAAGGGCCTGGAATGGTCGTCGATCCTCGATGCACGTCGTGTTGCTTTGTGAGGTGTAGCTTTCGATCTGTACTGCCAGAACGCTCATGTAATCCGACCAACGGGGATTGCAAGAATCCGGCTACCCATTTTTATATCAGGAATCACAATACCTCCCTCTTGAGTCATAATCTCACCTTGCCATAAGTTTGTTCTTACTACGACACATCTTTCCTTCTCAATCACGGAGGCAACGCAGCACTCCATCATGGCAACAGAAACCTTCGCCGTCATACTCCTCATTATAGTAATCATCGTCATCTACATAGGTCGACGCAACGGCCAGCCATGGCAAAGTCTTTCAAAAAGTTGCACACTCCCCTGGGCCAGGACATCCCACCACACCGTCTCTGAAGACAAGCAACCTCTTCACCATCTCGTCAAACCATATCAACTCCCGCCTCTCCCCACTCGCACCTCATCACACATGGCAATGGGCCTCAAACGCCTCGACGAATCCAACTGGCTCACCATTGACACCTTCTACTACCCCGAACACACTCTCCGTGCTCACATGCTCCAAAAATGTCGTCCAAATGTCTTGCAATGCCTCCCCGGCACTGAAGCAGCATGTCACGAAGTCCTCGATCTCGTGACTTCCTTCCTCAGCAAACGATTCCCACAACACTTCACCATCAATCACTCCGCTTCTGTCATTCACAATCATCTCACAAAGGAATCTTACCTTATTGGACCTCAATGCCCCAATCCTATGGAAACTGCGGCTAGGCTGGCAATGGAGGACTTCAATATCCTGGTCAAGAATCCTCAGACCGGAGAATATCTCTTAATGGCGAGCGCAACACTGTTCCCGGCTGGTTGGCAGTTGCAGGAAAGGATTGGGACTAGCATGGCAAACTTGCATTCTCCGGTTCCGGGCTGGCAAGAAAAGCTTGGCGGCGCTGTCAACCGGTATTTTCACGTATCCTACCATTTTTCTCCCTTACCATGTGCTGACATGAATATACAGGTATTTTGATCATCTCTCCCCTCGTACCTGCATGGAGCGCTACAATCTCTTCATCCAAACAACCAATGAACTCTTCCAAGACGGACCCGAAGCGCCACCCCCATCACCCGTCATCCTCAGACCTGAGCACATCACTGTTCGAAGAGAACGCCAGACGTTCACGAGATTAGAGAAATCAGGGACAGTTCTATTTACGGTCAGGACTTATATGCAGCCATTGACTGACTTGACGGGTGAAGAGATCGAGGGTTTACTTAGCCAGATCAGAGGCTGGGAAGGTGAAATGAAGACCTACAAAGGCTGGGATCATTGGGGCAGAGTAGTGGAGGAATGGTGCGAGAGTAAGCTGAGTCAGCTAATGGTTAAGAAAATAGTGGTAGAGGAAGGCATTTTAAGGGAAAGAAAACTTAGCGTTTGAGGGATAGGCATCGGCGGAAAGGGGCAGGCCAAAATTCTTTGCTAGAGCAAGGTGTTTCCAAAAGGTTATAAAATAGCCTAGGCTTTGAGTTTCAAAATAAGAATTAGATTTTATGGATTTCTCTTTCGGATTGAGTGATTGACTCGTGAAACTTTTACTCAGTCCCTGCTTGCACTTGGCAGCTGGTAAGCGCGGGTTGATAGTTAATGAGGGGTAAAAACCCCCGCACTAAGCGGCGGACACCCCCGTAAATGATGTACCTCGGGAAGGATGAGATTCCTCGCTCTCTTCAAAAGTATTTCAACAGTGATTCAAAAAAGAACTATATGGCAGTTCTATTATATTTTTCTGATTTAGAGTTTTCAAGATGGCGAGCGAGGCGAACCAGAATCGTCCAGTTCGAATTGCAGGTCTGTCTCCTATGCTGCTCTACACTTCCCAATTCGAAGTCAACTCCACTCCACCCCTCCAACCTCTCGAGCAAATTTCCTTCTGTGTTTTTCCTTTCAATTCTCAAATTTCCCAAGGAGAAACCAAGCTGACGATTCACATGCAGGAGCGTCAGGCAGCGCCTCCGACCGCCGCCATGCCTTCCACACCCTTGCACTTCGCCACCCCTCCGATCCCATCGACATAATCATTGGCGACTGGATGTCTGAAGCAAATATGACCTCCTTAACTTCGCGCTCCCTAGCCGGCCAGACATCCTACGAACCCACATTCCTCGAAGCCCTCGCTCCTGCTCTATCCAATATCGCCAAATACGGCATCAAAGTCGCGGTAAATGCAGGGGCGAGCGATGTTAAAGGTTTAGCTGGTGCTGTGCGGAAGATGGCTACTTCTCATGGCTTAGGGGGGAAGCTGAGGGTTGCGTGGATAGAGGGAGATGATGTTTTGAGTGTGGTTAAGGAGAAGTTGGAGAGGAATAAACAGAGTAAATGGCAGGGTATTGCGAACTCGAAGATGAAAGAGGGGAGGCAGAGGGGGGTGAGTGTAAGGGATGCGTGGATGGAAGGCGAAGATGTTTCTCAGGCTGTGAGAGACCATATCGAGAGTACGAAATTCGAGAATTTGTGTACGGGAGAGAGTTTGAAGGATTGGGCGTTCAAAAACGAGATTATTGGCGCTCAAGCCTACCTCGGTGGCTTAGGGATCGCGAGAGCGTTTGCGGAAGGAGCCGATATTGTGGTTGCTGGACGGGTATCAGATGCTAGTCCTGTTATTGGAGCTGCGGTGTGGTGGCATGGCTGGGATCGAAGCCAATTGAATGAACTGGCGAATGCGTTTGTGGCGGGGCATCTGATAGAATGTTCGACTTACGTTTGTGGCGGTAATTTCACGGGCTTCAAAGACTTTGAAGGAACGAAAAGCTGGGGCGATATCGGGTACCCAATCGCTGAAATTGGGAAGAAAGGAGAAGTCATTATAACAAAGCAGAAGGGAACAGGTGGGCTCGTCACGGAAGAAACGTGCAAAGCGCAGCTCTTGTACGAGATCCAAGGACCATGGTATTTCAACAGCGATGTAACGGCTATATTGGATGAGATTGCTTTCGAGCAGCTAAGTACAAACCGAGTCGCTCTCCGCGGCGTAAAAGCGGCTCCTCCTCCTCCCACAACAAAAATCGGCATCACAGCCCGCGGGGGCTACCAGGCTGAAGTCCACTGGTTCCTCGTGGGTCTCGATATTGAAGCAAAGGCGCGGATGCTGGAGATGCAAATCCGGCAGGCGCTGGGCGACACGTCGAGATTTCACGTCCTAAAATTCACGTTGAACGGGACGGCCGCTGAGAATCCAACGGACCAAAATGCCGCGACAGTGGATCTCAGGATCTTCGCCCAAGCCAGAGACGAGAAAGATCTCGCAACGAACAGGTTTTTGAGGCCGATTATCGATCTCGTTATGTGTTCGTATCCAGGCGCGACGTTCCATCTTGACTTCCGGCAGGGGTTTCCGAAGGCTGTTCATGAGTATTTTGTGACGCTGCTCCCGCAGAGTGATGTGAGGCATGTGGTAAATTTGCATGATGGCAGGAAGCTGGAGATTAAGCCGCCAAGCGTCACTCAGACTTATCCGGGACAGCAGCCAAGCCAGGCGGTGTCTTCAGTCTCCGTGAACGATTTTGGGGAGACGATGAGAGGGCCATTGGGATGGCTAGTTCATGCGAGGTCCGGAGACAAGGGCTCGAATGCAAATGTTGGGTTCTGGGTCAGGTATGCAGATGAGTATGACTGGTTGCGGACAGTGCTGAGCACCGCAAACTTGAAAACCTTGCTGGCGAAGGAGTACAATGGAAAGAAGATCGTAAGAATCCTTCTGCCGAGCTGAATGATTGAGCTGACTGGCGTAGGATCGATTCGAACTGCCAAATATATGGGCCGTGCACTTCCTCATGCATGACCACCTCGATCGAGGGGTCAGTTGTTCAAGCACTTATGATTTCCTAGCGAAAAACGTTGCTGAATTCCTGAGAAGTCGATATGTGGATCTGCCGAAACGATTTCTGAACCGTGGAAAGCTGTAGATGAATGATACGTGAGAAAAGAACTCGGCCGTTGGAAACATTCGTTCAATGCTTGTCAACAAGTGTGGCTCCATCATCGGTGTCCGCGAGGCTTTCCGCGTATGGGTTGCAATCCAGGTCCGTTTTGACGAGGCTAATAAGAACACCCTGAACGCCCATCGTAATCCGATACCCAGCCAATCCGAGCAAGGCGATAATGACCAGGAGAAGATTGACGATCGCGAGAAGGCAAAGTGGGATAACGTGCCAGAGCTGGACTCTGCGTAATGGGCATCCACTGGTTTTCTTCTCCTCACTTTCCGATTCCATCATTCCGGCTAACATGAAGCGGAGCGGGCATTTCTTCTCTGGGGGAGGTGGGACAACAACCGTGTCGGCAGAGGAATTCGTGGAAGAGGAAACTGATTCAGTGTCGGTATCTTTGTCTTTCTTCGGCTTCTTGCCGTGTGTTATGACGATGTCGGAGTGTCGTCGAGCACGACTATTAGCATAGTGCTTTTCTTTCTTTGAGCCAGGCATGCCGAAACTAAGAAGGCTTGACATTGATTCTGTAAGGCTATGAGTATGAACAGAAATGTAGTAGCGATGAAGGTTGCTAGAGCTCTTATAATTCAATTGCGGGGTCAAGCCTCAGCCGTGATACGAGGCGTAGTATATATCATCTCATCCTAAGACAATTCTTTCATAAGATGGCGGCCTAAATGAGGAGAAATCGATAGCCCAATGAACAAGCTAACGCCATAAGTCACAAAGGCTGTCAGGATTTAGAGCTTCATGTGAGCGCAGAATAAGACATACAGGCCTGCAATATGCGGCCACTCAGAGCCGGGCTACGTGGCAGCAATTGGCAAGTTGCTCACACACCACCAATATCTTGAAGAGCCTTGGAATATGTTTCAAACAACGCGTTTGACGAGGTTCAAGCTTCAAAGTCTTGGAAGAGGAATTTGGAACCCCAACGTTCCACGGGCATAGGGTAGACCAATCATGTACATGGTAGGTGGTGTGGGAGCTCAGATCGCGAAAATGCATGCATCCTCATGCAAGCCTTGGGCTCGCATATTCAACGATAGGTGCCCAACTTCAAGGCACACAGTCACGATAATTCGACAATTGAAATGATTACTGCAAGAATAATCCACTCGGACTTTACCCTTCAATACACGGCGTTCGCGAGGAGATCAGGGAAGCTGGGAGCTGAAAGCATCGCACGTCGAATCAGGTGAGGATATACTCCGATAAGAATAGAAACCCGACCGCTTCACATGATCTTTGATGCCAGCGCAAACTCTGCCATTCACCACACCACCTCACTTGGCCGCTGGTAACCCATGTATGTTGGATGTAAACAACAATTCTCCGCGAAGCTCCTTGAGCTCTGTTTCGGCAATTCAGGAAGGGAATTTCGCAGCTTGAGTTCCAGCAACTACTCGATACACAGTCCGAAGGCGTGACTGCCCTCCGTGATTTCTCGGCGTCCAAGATTTATCTGTAATGAATGAAGAAACTTTAAAAATATGGGAAGAGAATGATGACAGTCTCGAGCAAATATGAGCTTCAGGCCTAATTTCCAGCGTAGTGGCGAATGGCCTGAGCTTCTCGCTAAAAATATCCCCCGCCTTCGATCTCTCAAACCACCAGGAACAAGCACGTCACGATTTGCAGCTTCATTTTGAACTCCGAAAGCTCAAGTCAACACGACTCCAATCTTGTCTCACGGCCACAGCTGCATCGCACACTGATTGCGTGAGCGAATCTACATTTGACCACCCACAGATTAACTCACGATGGTCCTCGAAAACTCCTCCGATTCAACCGGAGAGGACCCCTTCAACGAAAACCCTCCAGCATCGGACGATGACCCCTACTCGAGCTCAACTCCACATGCAATGCCCTCAAACTACAGAATCGATATATCGAACCTCCCAAAACCCATACCTATAATCGGTCCCCTAACTGGCTTCAACGATCAGTTCTTCTTGAAAGTGCTGCAAGCAAGAATAGAAACACATAGCAAACTCCTCAAAAGACCGCCAAACCAGGAAGAGGTGGAAGCGATATCGTACTGGGTGGCGAAACAAATATCTATCTACTCGTATGCAACGCCAGTAGGGGTCTTGGCGGGCGCATGGAGGGCACGCAATACTACTGCGACGTTTCGCTTTCCCTTCTGGCAACCCAACCTCGAGAAATTCAGTCCGCAGACATTTCCAAGTCCAAGGATGGCGCTTGTGAGGGGAAGCAACGCGCTCTTTGCTTGGCAGCTTTTGAGATATGCTGCATATGGGGCTGTAGGCAAGTTCGTCAGTCAGATCGTGTTTGGGAGTTACTCCATGACTGTGGCTGCTGTGGGCGAGATGTCAGATCCGAGATTGAAGGCGGTGATGGAGGTTGCACAGCGGCAAGGACAGCAGAAGAGAGGAGGGTTACCAGGCCCAAAGACGCCAAGCACAGCGGGCTCATCACAGAGTGGTAAGCGAAAGCCAGTGGATGATGCTAGTCCGACGGGAGGCATGTTCCCAGAGGAGACCACCGCGTTTGGAGACAACACAAGGAGCACAAATGACGATCCACGAACACAAGGACAAACGCAGCCACAAGCACAATGGAGCCCATGGCCTCGATACAAGCCTCCACCCGCGCCAATGCAGCGTACAGAGACGCAAGACGAACCCTTCAGTCTATTTGACGACGCATCTCCAACTGATACACAAGAGGCAGGAGCGGATACTTCGCCCCGACAACCACAAGAGCAGCAAGGATCGGCATGGGATCGAGTGAGACAAATTTCCGGAAAGGGGGCAGCTGGAAGACAAACCGGCTCAGGACAACCTCAGGAGCAGTCTAGAGGATGGGCGGGAGTACGGGAACAAGCACGAAGCCCGACTGCGAGCGATGACTATGCATTTTCGAGGGGTGATGAAGAGAGGAGCCTTGCGAGAGCGGAGGCGCAGAAGGAGTTTGATGCTCGAGTGGAAAGGGAGCGGAAGGGTGGAGACTTCAGCGGTGGCAGCGGAGATCGAAATCAATGGTGATTGTAAGATTAGTTGTATGTAGGATATGAAGTAAACGGCTGAATGCATCTGAGTGACGAGTTTGGAAGGAACGAACCCACCTCGTTCCTTCCTCAATTGCTAGCTCTTTCGAAGAATTTAAACTTAAAAGAGCTCCAAAAAGATGTACGATCATTCAACATACTATTATTTTTGGATAATCGATCCTCGTACTGAAAATGGAGGACCCCTCATGCTTGTATGCACTCAGTGAATAGTGTTTGCTCGGTTTGCACCCAAGCCGCCGTCGTGTCAATTACACCCTCCACCGTTCGAGACTTTCGCACCTTGCTCTCGCACCTCAACAATCAACCAACCAAAATGGCAGATCATCCCTCTCCCTCACATAACCGCAGGCGTTCACGTTCTCCAAGACGCCGCGACTCCAGCCGGCTCGACTCGTACCGCACACGATCTCCGCCGCGACATCACCACCGTCACAAGCACAATTATACTGACAACATCGCACCGGCTGTCCTCCCATTCAATTCAAGAGAGCTGAGCAAGAGGGATTATGCGACGTTCAAGCCAATGTTTGCGCTTTATTTGGATATTCAGAAGGGCAAGGCGCTAGATGAGTTAGATGAGCATGAAGTGCGGGGAAGGTGGAAGAGCTTTCTGGGAAAATGGTAAGGGCCAGCTCCTTTCATTGTTTCGGTATTTTGAGCGATTAAGGAGAGTAGGGAGCCTGAAGATGAGGCTAACATGTGTGAGGAATCGTGGAGAGTTAGCTGAGGGCTGGTACGATCCATCTACGCTGTTGAAAGCACAACAATCCGAGCTTGTTCCTGCGGATAACGCCCGAACCTCCATGAGGACTCAGGCACCCAGGTCACCTATCAAATCGACGAATATTTCGCCGAGAGCTACGAGAAGAGAGGTCAGAGACGAAGACAGCGAAAGCGATGATTCTGTAGGCCCTGCGCTGCCGGGCCAAGAAAAACGAGCGAGAAGGAGTCGAAAGGGGCCTAGTATCCCGAACTTGCATGATTTAGAATACAGGAGAGGTATTGCTTCTATTCCCCGTTCACAAATACAAATCTCTAACTCCCTATCTAGAGATGGAAGCCGAGGATGGACTCGCTGCAAGAGACGATATCCGCTACGAACGCAGACTTGACCGAAAGGCCCAAAGAGCCGTGCTTGACGAATTGGTCCCTCGCGCAGAAGCCGGTACACGAGAAAGGCAATTGGAAAAGAAGAAAGAGGTCAACGAGAAGATGAAGTCATTCCGGGAAAAGAGCCCTGGAGCTGCAGAGGTTCCGGATGCTGAGTTGATGGGTGGTGATGATTCGATTGGGGACTTTAAGAGGGTAAAACAAGAGGCTGAACGCAAGAAGACTGAGAGAGAAGTCAGGAAGGAAGAGATTCTTAGGGCGAGAATGGCAGAACGTGAGGAGAGGTTGAGCGAGCATAGGGCGAAGGAGGAAAATACTATGAATATGTTGAAGGCGTTGGCTAAGCAGAGGTTTGGATGATGGATTTGGATTGAGCGTGCATGGATATGGATATGCGGAGTAAAAGGCCTCAAAATATGGTTATTTTGCAAAAGGTTCTGGATGCTTAGCAGACATGGAGTCTTGGATCATTATGGTTTCTGGAGGAAGGTGGCCCTAGGAGGTTTCGTGGCTTGCCAAAAGCCAGTAGCTTGCGAGAAGCGTACCTCGCACTAGGATACCATACGAAGTATGACTATGATCGCATATTACCAGGAATGGAAGCTGTTTAGTCCTTCTATGCTCTATCAATAACATTTTCTTTCCAGGCCCCCAATTGGATTTGGCAGCCTTGTGAGTCAGCCTTGCATTGAATCAACCTCCGAACCGAAGCTAAAATCGTCCAGCTTTGATCTGATAATCACAAGCTCATCCATCAACCTAGCAACTGCACCCTATGATATTAATTGTGCTCCATGGAGAGGCTATTTCCACGACTCCTGTCGATCTCGAGAGCCAATGGCGCTGTTACAGTACGGGGAATGGGGTGGAAATGTCAGAGATGTAGGACGATGAGCACGACCCTCTTCCTACGAGCAAAATCCAGCAAGACCGTCCCCAAGAAAGCACAACAGAACAAGCCATTAGAATACAAGTATGCCATATGCATACCAAATCCCTCTCCTTCTAGCTCTTCAATCCATAGCTGACCAGACTCTCAGAAAGCCAACCCGCAAACTCCCTTCGAACTCTCCAACCCCTCCCCCCAAACCCAATCCCTTCAAACACCGTACAGTCCCCATAGTCCTAGGCAGCATAACCCTCCTCGCCCTCTCAGGCTACTGCTCCTATCTCTACGTGCAACTCTCCCGCGATCCACCGCATCCCGTCCCCTCACTGCCCTCCTCTCAACCCGATGTCTCGTCCCGCTACAACACCATTGCCTCAACATTCGACTCGGCGGTCGATTTCAACGAATCTCTTATGCGCCTGCCTTCATTCCGTCGAAAGCTAGTCTCACAAGCGTATGGGGATGTGTTGGAAGTGTCGATTGGAACGGGGAGGAACCTGGAATACTACGATTGGGATTTCAAGGGGTATAATGGCGTTGGCAAGGTGGCGAGGGAGGGCGGGATAAAGAGGGGGAAGGTTAAGAGTTTTACGGCGATAGATAAGAGTGGGGAAATGCTGGAGGTTGCACACGAGAAATTCTCTAAGATGTTCCCTGGCATCTCAGGAGTACGATGGGTGATTGGAGACGCGGAGCACGATATTCCTTCTCCTCCTAAAAACGCGAATGAGCACAGTGGGAATCTGACGAAAAAGAAATATGATACGGTTGTGCAGACGATGGGGCTTTGCAGTGTTGGGGATCCGGTAGGGTTGTTGAGGAGTCTTGGGGAGGTGGTAAAGGAGGAGGATGGCAGGATACTTTTGTTGGAGCATGGGAGGGGAAATTGGGAGTGGTTAAATGGTGTGCTAGATCGGTTTGCGGAAGGTCATGCTAGGGAGTTTGGGTGTTGGTGGAATAGAGATTTGGGGGCTATTGTGAGGGAGAGTGGGTTGGAAGTTGTTAAAATGAAGACGATTTGGTGGCATGGGGGGACAACTTGGTGGATTGAGTTGAAGAAGCCGAGGGACATGGTAGAGGAGAAGGAAGAGAGTAAGGAGGCTTTGAAGGAGCCAGGGAGAAAGGAGGATACGAGGAATAAAGGGTGGTGGTAGATCCGTCCTACCATAATATCTGAAGAGCTGTTCAGCATTCTGTTCCTTTGAAGTGCGGTTCCTGCTTCGTCATAACATTTTCCAAGTTGGAAATAAGGCTCTCGATTGCTTCCTCCCTTTCGATGCTCCACCGCAACGATGGTTAGTCGTGGACATTCTACAAATTGCCATCGATTATGGGAATGGAGTCTATTTACATTGCCAAAGTCGATTTGCCGTCTTTATCCCCAATCGCTCAGCATAATACACCCTCTACTGCTCTCAGTCCCAATTTCTTTGGTCGTGGTCAAAGTACTAGTCCACTACTGCAATTGGAGTCATAGCTTGACCTACACTCTTTTCCAGTGACGCGAGCGTCCCCAACTTGACGACGGGTGAACCACATTCAGAGAGTTCCTCAATCTCTTTCCGGGCGCATTTTGGGGGCACGTACTCTTCACAATACATTGGCCCATAATCCTCGTCATCTTCTTCGTCAAGTTGTTTGTCATCTTTCCCCCAAGCTCGAAACACCCACGCCTGCTTATTGTGCAATATAACAACAATCCAATGGCCTACGACCTCAAACAAATTGTTTTTAATAAGGACGTCTTTGATCAAGATCCGGCCCAAGACAAATGTGCCAAGACAAATGTGCCAAGACAAATGCGAGACTTCGTGTTTATCATCATCTCAAGCACCACTTCGAATCGGTGGAATCTCCAGCCAAGGTGCCGTTCTTGTCCTTTGGGATATGTCCGGCGGTGATTCAAAGAATCTAGATAAAGTTTATTCAACGAAATGACTCTGTTCTCCCCAAGAGATGCATGAACTCTGCAATTCGTGGCGTCGGCGGCGGCGAGGTCAGCTATGGAGTCTAGCTTTCTGCACTCCGAGTAGATTTCTTCATTGCCTTGGAAGTCGAGCTAAGCGACATGATCGAGAGAGTAAGGGATTGGAACGGCTGGGTATCTGGTAAATGACCACTTTTCTCGCTTGCAAGGAGTTCTCTTGCAAGGTGAAGAGCATCAGCCGTTGCAGATTGGGGCTGTCATGTTGTCACCTTGAGAACTGCCGCATTTAGTCGTGAAGGCCACCAAATGTGTGCATATGGCTATGTACCAGTGTCAGAACAGATTCAAAGAAGAATTTTTCACAAGACTCACCACTGGGCTTGGAGATAGCAATGCGGAGTAGAGAGGCATGAGGCCGGCTGAGGGTGTGACCGACTGAATACCATTAGCGCTTGAGCATACAATTATGCATGACTCCTCTGCGTAGGAGTGACATGGTGGTTGATGGAAGAGCTGATACGAAGCATTCGGATTCGAAGTTGAAGTGAGGTTTGAAGAAGTGTAGGGAGTGCCGAAACCAAAGTTGAGTTGGAGAGCGAATGTCTGACCTTCAAAAATTTTGTCGCCGCCCGATTCATATCTCTGCCAATGAGTCATCTGAGTGAAATAGTGAATATCCCCGGAGAGTCACACGCTGTCAGCGGGTCCAAACGCGATGCTCGCTTAAAACGGGGGCGGATTCGGACAATCGAGATGGCGTGGGATGTTCAAGACAGACAATGATGCAAAATTTCCTTTTGTGTACAGGCGGTTCATCTCTATGGCTGCTCTTCCGACACCTCCGAAATTCCTCGACCACAGTCCAGCTGCATACCACTCTGAAGAGTATTGGAAAGTTCGGCGACGGTTTCAATACCCCACATCATGCCACCCCACTTACTGACCCAATTCAATTCAGAGTTAGGCTTGAATTTTGCATCCCAGCCACCGGGAATGGCGCCTGGCTTGCCATCTTCTCCGATGAGGGCATTATCTAGGTCAGCTGCACATCTCCATCGCCGGCGGTAAAGATCTTCGCATATGAATGCGGGGTCAAGATGACTGAACTGGGGACATCGTTCTGCAACTGTCTCGATTGTGTAATGTTTTCTATTTCGAATTCTGCCTCTCACCTATGAGCCTGTAGCGCGTGCAGCACGGTTTCCAGACATGAAGGTGGCATTCAATGTGATTGGCGAGTGATTTCCAGGGGATGCCATACTTTCCTTAAGGAGGAATACTTCAAATCCGCGAAGAAGGAGGCCCAAGAAGCCAAAGCCAAAGCCCTGATTTTCCAGCCGCATCTCGGTCATTGAGGATAAGGAGACTTTGAAAGAGCTCAGGATACCCCATGCGGTTAGGGCAATTGTACAGCACACTGCAGCACATTTCTGGCCTTACAAGCTGGTTACCTGGATTCTGGAGGACCTCCTAAAGAAAAAGGGCCTTAATCTGCAAACAACGAAGGCAGTCCTGGAGTTCAAACGCCGCGGAGATAGAAGATGGGATGTGCAAACCATGCGAGGAACGGTGAACGCAACTCATGTGATCCTTGCCACAAACGCATACACATTCTATCTCTTGCCGGAATTCGCAGATCTCATTGTCCCATCGAGAGAAGCGATGATAGCGCTTACGCCACCAACGGATCTGATCACTAACCCTTTGACGCACACGTAGAGCTTCATTGGAAATGCAGGCCAGGACCGATCAACGACGACTACCTTGTCCAGCGCTCGAGCAGTGATGGAGGCCAATTGATGTTTGGTGGCGGAAGCATATTCTCAGAACAGACCAGTATTGGACTTGATGATTCTGGAATCGATGAGAACGCATTACGATACTTGAGGACTGCTCTTAACGATTTACTGGACATGGCTCCAGATTATTACCACGATAGAACGGCCACGTTGAGGACGTATATTAAAGTGGAAAACGAATGGTCCGGCATCATTGGCTTAAGCCGCGATAATAAACCATGGCGTGGTGGCATACCTGAGAAAGAGGGCTTCAGGCTTGTTGGTGGCTATTCAGGACATGGTAAGCTCAGATTACTACCCGTGCTAAGTTCTTCTTCTCGATAACCAAAAGGAACCCATTATCATTAATGCTTGAATAGGGATGCCACAAGCACCGCTTCTCGCTTCTCACGTTGCGCACTTGGTACTAGCCGCAATTGAGAGCAGGGACTGGCGAGCGGCAGAACAGGAACTTATGGCAAAGAAATCAATACCAGAAGAGTATGTGATCTCGAGTGATCGAATAGAGGCGGCATATAAAGAGCCTGAGATAAGGTAGGATAAGAAACCATCAAGTCATTGGGTTCTCACTCTGATGAGGTCTGCATGTTTGCTTTTTTGCCGTTGCGAAGGGACCGTCAGGATACCAGACGTATCCAGGCAATGTCTTCAGAAAAAGAGATCATCACGAAGTAGCAGATGACACCGATACCTGCCAAATTGCAAGACTTTCGACATCAGGGTGCACTCTCGCGTCATACCTTTTGCCGCTGCCAAGAGCTGACGGAGTCCCCCTTCAGTCTTCAAGGAGCTGAGTCTCAGTACGCGCCGAAATTCCAGGCCATTTCACAAGCTCATTTATCTTATCTACAAAAGTCTTCCTCTCTCTCTCTCGATCTTGCACAATGGTACGTACTCAAACTTATAGCCCCGCTTTTGGGCCACCTCCTGAAGTTTCTTCACTATGTTGCGAAAGTAGTCATTCTGAAACTTAGGCACGGCCGTGTCAACACCAAAGCACTTCCTGGTATCAGCCGTTAATTTCTCCAGAAGGTGGAGTAGTATGGAGAGAAGATTAAGATAATCCTAGAACCAAGAGTCAGCCTCGCCAACCATCCTGACAGGCATCACCAGAAACACGGACATCTACGAAAATGAATGATTCGGATCCATCAGTATCCTTATACATTGTTAACGGTGATACCAGAACTCTTTGCCGGGCCAATAATTGACAGCATGGTCTGATGGGTGCGATCTCATTAATGACAGAAGAATGACAGCAACGACAACAAAAACTTCAATAACTCCCTTCAGCAACAGAAAAACATCGCCAGCACGCTAACAACCTCCGACAGTCCTTTCAACACAATCCACATCCCAAATCATCAACAGATGCCTATGACTCAATCACTTATTCAAACTGGAGTCCTGAGTCGTCTCCAGGCCATGAGTTGTAGGCAAACATGATTTTTTTTAGCAGTCACGTGGTGTCAGGTTTTTCTATTCTGGCGACCTTTATACTAAAACGAGACTGAAGGTTGAGAGAGGATGTGAATCGTTCAGAAATTGACAGAGTTTGGGGATTGTTGGGAAAAAAACAATATCTTCAATTGTTGAACCACATCCACAATTTTAAAAAGGCTGATAGAATAACCATAGTCCCGCTGGCTGCCTACTAAAATCTTCATCCTCTAGACTTGATAATTAATTTCCAGATGTTTCAAACTTTAAGCACATTCGCACTTTTAGAAATGTTACCACATCAAGGATATCCGGAGCAGGCTTCTCACTCGAGATGCTGGGAGTGAATGAGCGATTGAAAGAGAGCATGACTATGAAGGGCATCCGGGCTTGCGGAACGGTTGAAGGAAGCATGGAAGATGAGAATTCGATTGCAACTCTTGAGGATTCTGGGATTTTTGGAAAGTGGATGGCGTCACGTGGCACACACAAATGTCAACTCAACTGAAGGAAAACACACCTGCGAACGTTTCCCTGAACGTCCTCCCGAGGAAAATGGCTTACTTGCTCCTTAGACAAGCATCTAACAAACCTAATTGAGGTGATGAGCAAGTAGACTTCGAGGATTGCCAAGTCAAGCGCAAAGAACCTTACACTCCCCGTTGATGATTTCGAGTTAGGTTGCAGAAAGCATCAGAAGAAGCGCCGCTAGAAACCCGTGAAAATTCAGACGCGGAGAGGGAAGACGAGAACGAGCTCGACGATAAAGCAGACGACAACAAGAAGAGCAATGACGACAGAAATTCTTCCCGGCCAGGAGAGAGGCTGGGTATGAATATAATATTGGGGGGGGGGGGTTGATTGGAACTTAAAAAACTCAGTTTCCTACCGGGAAGTGGTTTCAGAACACCAGCATGCAACATCTCCAGAAGCAAAGTCTACAGATAGAAATGCTAGACCACGGGCCAGCTTAAATACCCACCACCAGGCATCTCACAAAATGCTTTCCTGAAGACTGAGACGAAACCACTTGTCCCCACTCCTCTCAGTCTCAGCCTTAGCCTCGCCCCCTTTCCTCCCCTCACCATCTTAGACGCCCTCATCAGACGAGAGTGCAGTACAGCTGTCTAAATCACTCGAGCCACTCACTTAATGGCAAACCTAAATTCTTTTCACACCAACAGCGAGAAATTTGCTCCCTTAGGTGCGGACTCACCGTCGCCTCCTTTTCGCCCCCAATTTCTCTGTGGTGATTTTCCGAAAATTTCCGATGTGTCACGCGAGCGATTTTCTTTCAGGGGTCGCACCCACTCGCCCGGCCATACTCCCATCGGGCGGTTGTGATGACTTCATGAGTTCGGAGAAGTATGGTAAGAGGAGTTTGGCGGGAAGGGAATAAATTACGCCGACTCACCCAGGAAGTTGGGAAGGTATGAGGACAGGATGGAAAGAAGGTAAGGGTAGAAGCTTGGAAAAAAGGAAGAGAAGAGGAGATGAGGGCACCAAGGACACTGCACCCGGTCTAGGCGGAGAATTTCTTTCATTTCAATGTTTCCATCTCATCTGATCTCATCTCTTCTCTTCTCGAGACCTCTTCAAACCCGCTGGCTCTAGAAAGCAAGCAGCGATAGTGACTAATATATGTACAAGATATCGCAGCAAAGCACAGGCTCCAGTAACTCCCTGGCAATATGCCAAAATCAGACCCAATATGACTATCTCATCTACTTTTCCCCTTCTTGAGCTTTTATCTTCAATTCTAGCTTTTGTCTTTTGTCCTCCTTTCCATCCCGTCTAGATAGATCGTACACACTCCCCTAAGAACTCTGAAATGACAAAAGATGTAGCTAGAAAGACAGCAAGACGAAGCACAGCTAGGACGCATAGATAGACAGCCACCTCTCTTCCCGCCTCTCTTCGATGAGCTGCGACGTATCGGTATCGAAGTAAATGAGCTGAGAATAATGCATGTATATCGAAATCGAAGCCGTACTTCCTCCTCTTCCAAGCCCCTCAACTCGTTCGGTGATGTTGATCAGAAATCATCCAACATCCCATCCAACTCCTCCAACTCCACATGCTCCGGACTCCTCATATCCCACTCCATCGCGCCCTCAACCCTCGCCCAAAGATCATTCTCCTCAAACGGTCTCTTCAGCGTGCCCAACGCCAAACTAGGTCTCATCGCCGGACTGCTCGCAAACACCGCGTGAGAACCCACACCCAGATTCCTTCCCTCCCCAAATAATGTGTCAGCATCCAAGTTCTTCGTAGGATGATCCTCCATGTCCGACGGCACACCACTCATCTCCACATCATCGCCGCTCAGTTTCTTCTTCTGCATCCCTCTCGCCGTCTGCGTGAACTCCTTCTCGTCTTTCTCTAATGGTGGCGAGGATGCGCGCGTGTTGCGTGCTTGTTCGATTCGGCCGGAGAATGATCCGGTGGGTGTAGGTGGCGTCACCATATCGTCGTCGTCGAATTCTGGCGAACTCAGATCGACCTCGGGCGAGGGAGAGAGTTCGCGTCTTCGTTCTGCGTCGGCTTCATCGGATCTTGAGGCTGCGCTTGAGAGGGAGGGAGAGATGATCGCGCGTTGGGGGAAGGGGTTCGTATGAGGGTCGGGAATGGGTTGGTGGGCGCAGGTTGTGAGGTAGAAGTATGTTCTTCGTGGATGCACGGTCTCTAATTCCTTTGCTAAGGGACAGGGTGCCAGTGCTGTCCATGATCGCTTCAGGTATGAGGAGAGTCGGGAGGAAATTATCGCTGAAGGGTTCGCGGATCTAATGGCGTTAGCATTTATTATGAAGTTTGGTGAATAGAAAACGTACGTTTCGACGATTTTAACTTGCAGAGATAAAATCGCAGCCAGTTCCTTCACTAGATGAGGTCTGTTCCCCGTCTTCTGTAATTGTATTATGACAGCTTCGACAATATCATCGTTTATCCCCTCCAAATCAATTTCCTTTGGCTTCACTTCATCCCCCGCATCATCCGCCTCGGCCTCTGGAGAAGGTGGCGGAGTATTTTCGTACTTTATGGGCTCGCGTTTTGGAGGAGGTGACATCGACGGCGATTCTTCATGCGACCGCTTTATTTTTTTCGTGGGAGGATGCTCAGAATTTGGAGCTGCAGAAGGCGGTGAGAGGCGAGCGGCCGCTCTCTCTGCGTGAGTGACAGGTAGATGAATGCCTAACGATGGCAGCGACAGTGATTTTCGACGAGTATTGTAAGGCATGATTGCGACGATCGATCAGCTCTTATATGATATCGTCGGAAGGAGGGTGCGGTCGTCGATGTGGATTATCGTGAGTGTTTCGGGCGGCTTTGAGAAAGTTTGCGACAGGATCAGGTAGAAGGAAAAGGCTCGGTTTGCTGTGTTCCTGCACGCTGATCTCGTAGTGACGGGTTAATTGCTGCAGCAGGCTGTTATTGGGTACAGGGTAGTGGAGTGCTTCGGAATGCAGGGAGGCGTTGCAGTGACACAAGGGAGCTGGGGATCAATCCAGGCCTGAAGCTTGTCCGAAATTCTGCTTTTTACCAATGATGCCGGGCTTGACAAACGGGGGCGTTTGGAGGCGGTAAGGGATGCAGTTTTGATGCGCAACAACACCGCTATTTCAGGAATCGACGGCGAATAGGGCAGCGATGGAGGATGGAAGGATTATTTTAGAGTAATGTGACGGTGATGGTGAAGTTTGTTGTACAGCGTCTTGATGTTTGTTGGTGTAAGATAATGCCGTTGCCTGCACGACTAATGCTTCAGCCTGATGCTTTGGAGAATTTTTGGATGATGGGTGATGAAGTTGGGTCGAGAGTCTGAGGGTCGACGATTTTCGAGCTCGAGGGACGTCCGAGTGCCTGTTTCAAGTGGACGAAATTAGAGAGAGGCGACGGAGGCGACGGCTTGGGAGATTTGAGTTTAGTTTGGATGCCTTCCGCCTTCCCTTTCAAAGAAGCACGACTCGAGTGCAATAGTTTTGGCAGAAGGATCTATTTTTTTCTTGGTTTAGGGGGTTCACTTTTCATCGATACGGCAACGATCAGTTAATTTTAGTCAAGTGGTGGATGCAGGGGTTGAGCGATGGTTGGAACCGAATAGGGTCTAACTTTAGCATTTTTGGTTTTAGGGGGGTTGAAGGGGGTGCCTCAGAGTGAACAGTGAATTATCGTGTCATTGCTTCAATTTGCTTCAAGGATTTGGGATGCTAGAACTTGTTTATTGAGGGTTCAGGACCTCTTCATAGCTGGCAATATATTGAGAGCTCTTTCAATGGGCGATAACGAGGAGGTTCATACCCCAGGTCCCTGAAAGCTCCAAATAAGAGGAATGATCGACTTTTGTATTTAAGACAAGGCGAACCGAGCGTCTGAATGGCTATTATTATTCATATTCGGGAGTGACGAAGCGTGACGGCATCTTCGTCACAGCCAACTTCAAAAAGGAGGGATGTGCTTCTTTCGTTTGCGCATACGAAGTACATATCCAGCTAGCTACAACGAGGGCCTTGGTTGAAAGTACGCTTTACAAATAGTACTTCCTTTTGATACAACGATGAGGCAATCTCAGCCTCTCAAGTGCGTGTAGGGCATGTAGATCAAGTGGTTAAAGTGAAGCATCCCAGCTATCAAAACGGTACCATACATCATCGGAAGGTCGGGGTAAAAAAGAAGGGCTATCAAAGGCGCATTTCCCACATAAGGGGAACTTGTCGAAGGTACCTAATCAACAGTCATGCAATTACATCAACTCTAAAGTATCACAATAACCCTCGTCTTGTACTCTATGCAGCTCTCGTCTTCCGTTTTTATCCCATCGCAAGCTTCACAATTCCATAACATCAGCCCATACGGTAAAAATTCATACGTCAACGACCCCTTGTCGAAGCTAACATTAACATTTTTCCCGATCCGCAAAGGCTCCGGTCGGTAGATGTTAACCCAAACAATCTAGCCTTGTCCTCCTAACCATTCACGTCGGGTCCTTTGGGATCAGGCCCCGCCAACTGCCTCGTCCGACCGAACGAAACCCTGAGCCTTCCAGAAAATTCACAGCCTTCTCTCCCAATAAGCACAAGCATCTTCTCCAAAAAGCCGGTCAGTTTCTCTTAGTGGACTCAGCTTGACCTCAAGTTTCTTCGAGATTGCCATGCCATGCCATGCTTCTCATCGGCTGTCGCTGTCCCCGCAAAAAGAAAACACGACGAAAAGGGATGCAGAACTGAATATCCCGTAAGGTTCTCACAAAGTTCATCCTGATTCGTGAAGTCAGCCCGTCGACGCACACGATTAATGCAAGGCATGTCAGAATAGTCAGATTACCATCATCAAGAAATCTACCGTATCTCCAACATCTGCGAAGCAAGTCGATCGATCACATCTCGGCATGCCGCTTCAAGTTCCAAACTCAAACCAGGCATGTAAAATGACCCCACAACCCCCTTTCGAGTGCCCTTCAGAAACCGCTTCGAGGTCGACTCCAAATTGAGCCTCTTGATTCGTAGCATTCCACAAACTCAATGGCAAATGCAAATGAACAGACCATGACCCTGAAAATCGCTTTGCCAGGTCATCTTCTGTCATGCCCATTTCTACTATTGTTTTATACTTTACAGAAAACAGGTTCTTCGTCAACGTCGTCGTCGGCGCTGACAATTTTTCCGATTCCTCAAACCCAAATCCCCATCCTCAGCGACCTCCTGAACGAAAATCGAGGTCAGCACACATCGCTAGCACCAACGGCGACATAAACAAACCTTGTTAGTGTGCATCGTGCATTAGTTTGCATAAAAGATACACCAATAAACAACCTTTTTTTGACTTTTCTGAGAGGAAAAGGCCTTCGTGCTGCCCAATCATGGGAGGAGAGCTCACCGCCCTCGTGCTACGGCAGAATTTCAAGAGATCAAAGGCTGTCCCGCATTTGCATCCACTCCCCACTTGGAGACACACATGTAATCGGCGTGCGCGTTATTGGTCGCTATTGCAGGAGGACTAGTGAGGATGCGATTCTATACATTTGAGGTAGTTATTGGTAGCGACTGGAAGGACAGCAGACTTCTTTCTTCACAGCCACTGTCTTGCCTTTCCCAGTTTTCAAAGTACCTCGTACATGAGACTTATGAGACTAAGTAGTCTCTTCCCCCTCTCCAATAATTTCCAAATTCCCTATTAACTATTCTAGTACATCGCAAAGCAAACATCATACCACCAACCTTTGAAATTCCGGTTTCAATTTTCAGATGTTTTTTTCCCGACAAAAACTTTCGGCATTAATATATAATCCCTGAACACACGACCCCCGTCACCCTGGCAAGCCGAACGTACCGACACCAATGTGGATTTATCCAGCGTGCCGGGAAACTGGGGGTTGCTCGTTCGGATCCGGCACTGCTTTCTCCGTATCTCCAACTTCGTCGCTTGAAGTTTCTCGTCACAGGTTCGTATGTTCCAAACACCAGAACTTCTTGAGTCGGGTATCTACTCAAGGATATGCTATGTAATAGACACAACATACGACCTCAGGTAGCGAATCGCTTCACCCTTATAAATCCTAAGTACCAGTGGCGGGGCACGGAACGGCTTTCTTCTGTCATTGCTAGTCGTCCATGGGAGTACCCATGTACCTTTTTCTCCTATCAGCTTACATGAGACAATGTTAAGTGGGATTTCAAATGTCGATATTTGAGATGGGGTGTGATCTGATCTGTTCCCACGTGGAAGTGGAGTCTCACCTCCTGACTTACTGGTTACTCATCACAACATGTGAGCCGAGAAGCTGGAGAACGTATCACCTTCTCCAAACCACACATTATTGTACAATAGCATATCAGACGAAAGTTCGATGTTCCGCAACGTACCCCACCTTGTTTGCATTTCGTGCTTCTTATTTAAGATCGGAGAACTGACCATGAATTGGATTTCAGTATGTATGAAATCCCATCTACGCCACCATAGATATGGCAGAGGTTGTTGAGAGGCAGACGTCACCATCCACCTCAAGGTCACAGATGGAACAATCTCCTGAAATCTTCTCCTCACCAGTCAAATTGGGACCCTGAAGCCATTCGGAATTACCGCCGTCGTTGTATTTATCATCGTTGTTTATCATTTTCGCTGTTGCTTATACAGTCATATACATTCGCGATGGTCCTTTTCTTACACCAGTGTGGATGTGCAGACTCTTGAATTCCGAAAGCCATTTTGAATCCATCGAATCGGCACCTATGGTTTTCAAATGGCAGCGTGCAATTGCTCCTAACCAAATGCTTGTTGTCTTTGCGTGGCATTTTGTTGATGGGTAACTATTCCCTGTGAGCGGAGTCATATATATACGCCATGGTTCGACGAACCCTCCCCCCCCCCAAAAAAACCACGTTCGAGAAAAACCATGTAGCCTGTTATTACAGCGGCTCATAGCCTAGAAATTAGTGATAGACCGCTAACTTTCATAGTCAAAGGCTTGAAAAGGCTAGCGGATGGATGCATAACTCCCCAAATTATGGCACGTCGTGCCGGGTAGCCTCGACCGAGAAACGAATTTGAGGACGAAATTAAGAATAGTCTCCATTCGTTGGGGAGAATTAAACAAGGAAAACCGTGAGGTATTTCATAGAGACCGAAATTTAGCTTCGGATCATAACTCGCATCCCCTCGTCTACCACAGGAAAGAAAACATCCGCCTTAATCTCCACATCACCCAGTCCTGTCTCAAACAGCTCCAAAACCCTTTTATCATTCTGTCCTCTATATCCTTCCCTCCAAAGGTATTAAAGATCGCGGATAGACAAAGATATAACTCCGCTCAGACAATATTGATGCCTAAAACAGATCCTCGACCCCGCATTGATCGATACCAAATACTTGTCCAACTTCCCGATTTGTCCTCGAGCCATCTCTCAGGTTTGAACGATCTTGATTCAGGGAACTCTGCTTCATTCTCGTGTTGGAGTACAGCACTCATGCTCACTAGTGTTCCTTTTGGGATGATCCAGTCTTTAAAGCGAAGCGCGGTATCAGGGGCGCCGCCAGGAAGGCGAACACTCGCACCGTATGAGAGACGCAGAGCTTTTTTGATGACGGCAGTGAGATAGGGATCTTCTCCAGTTGCTGAAGTCTGAGATCTTCTCCGCTCGTCTTGTTGACATGGAACTCTTCTTTCAAGTTTCGCAGAATTGTGAGGGTACGAAAGAATGTGGATAGATACGGTTAGTGCCTACGTTGTTGTATGACTTCCAGCTCCAATGAGCATAATTCGCTCGTCGATCAAACGCTCTTCGCTTTTCTCACTAGGAGGTAGGTTGCTGTGGGGAAGAGTGTGAAAGATGGTTTCTGTTGAGCCTGGGTTTTCGAGGAGGGAATCTTCACCTCGTTGATTTGTGTTCTAAATTACTGAAAATATTGTCAGATTTTGAACAATGATGGACCTAGTGAGTAAAACGCTC
The DNA here is from genome assembly GCA_002803225.1 of Gamarada debralockiae. Lineage (NCBI taxonomy): Eukaryota > Fungi > Ascomycota > Leotiomycetes > Helotiales > Hyphodiscaceae > Gamarada > Gamarada debralockiae. The sequence goes on along the minus strand of NXFV01000191.1, from coordinate 99,397 downwards.
TAAACAAAGCGATCTTGAAATAACAGTGTATCAGCAAACCCATCCCATGGAGCAGAATGGGAACCTGAAAGCCCGCATGCTGAAACCTTTCACGAACATCCGCAGGAGGAGCGGCAGCAAGATAGCTGAGGAGACAGCTGGTGGACCAAACCAGACTGGACGAAAATCAAGACATGGATCGACCTACTCTTCACACTGGGCAAGTTCTACTGGAGTCGCTCAAGGGCTTACCGCTGGCCCGAAGACACCCATTTTACAACGTAATTAAAGACTCTAAAGTATATTTCTGATTTCGTGAGGCACTGGCCTACTAAGCAGTAATAATAGAGGGTCTTATTGAATGACAAATCTGGTGTGATGCCTGACTACAAGCCGTTTGAGCGCGCTTAGGCGGCAGCCCAGCATAATGCGCAGTAGAACTTTTGTGTGTGCGAGAAGGGGAAGCTACTTTTGCAAGCGACTGTATGCCGGGATGTATGTCTGCCCATCCTCGCCATCTCTGACACTCCACATTGGCGACCGGAGAACTTCAAGGGATGCTTGGCGTTCGGAAAAAAGAAACTAATTGCTGAAGTGGCGAACGCCACTCATCGTCTTGACATATATTCACGACTTCCTGCCTCATCGTCTGTTAGTCTGCTTCAGCAAATCCACAAGCTCCGATGGACACCTGGAATTCGCACAAGTCAGATCTCCGGCTTCCTAACACGGTTTGACTCAAATCAGGCTTCCACTTGTCAGCCCACAGCCAACTCATCCAATCCAATCTCAAGTCTCTTTCACACAATCCGGTCCTCTTTACAGTGGAGCAAGGGCTAAGAATTTTCCACACAATGTCATCCGTCGACATGATGAGAAAGACAGACTGGGACTTTGTGATCTACCGCACCGTCTACACCCTCGAGTCTGATTTGATCTGGGACCTCATCATCGCCGAACGAGAATGTTGGAACGTGACATCTGAGTCATAACCCCTTGGCCCTGTTGCCTAGGGTATGAGTCACTACGCTGTATATAGAGCCCTTGGATCACTACTCTCTAAATGTCAAGCTGCTTTCACATTCTACAATCATGACCTCGCAACAGAGAAGCCTACGTCCACCGCAGTATCTGGATCACCTATCATTCCTCCCGTGAAGCCATCCAGCAGCACGGCGGGAGCCGGGAGCCGGGAGCCATTTCGATTACAACTCCCTCGCGCATGTAGAATGCGTTCACTTCAAGAACGTCATCGTGAATGATCGAGAGAAGCTCAATCATGCATCGATGGACGATATCGCGAATGACATTGACGATTACCTTGAAGAGAACCATTTAAGAGGCTTGTCAAGCAACGGCCTTGGGCGCGTGAGTAACAGTGTGTGTTTGGTGATTGATGAAGAGGTATTCTGGTGGCTGAGAGATGCTCCTGGCACAGGGGACCGGGACATAGGGATAAGAAGGTTTGGTGCAAGGCTGTGGACTGGGGTTGGGGCCCTGAGGATGCGGAAGATAATTATGAGAGGGATGCGAGGTATAAGGGGTGGCTGTTGACGCAAGTGCAGTTGTTGCGTTTTTTGTATGGGAGTTTGAATCCGGATTGGACTCTGGGGGCGCTGGTGTCCGTGGAGAGGAAGTTTGATGGAAGGGCTTTTAGGTGGTTTGCTTGTTGTCGCCGTTGCCTGACTTTGAGAAAGAGATTTCCATAATAGTCTTCAACGGCGTCACGTTGTTCCTTTTCGTCAAAAAAATGCAAAGGATATGGATTCTAGCGGTACGGCAATCATTGCCTATTATATCCACTCCAGAGAAACCATATGCGTTGAAAGCTGGTCCTACACTTTCGAATCCTTCCATCATCCCAGCATCCCATTTGCAAGTCTCGGGAATGATAGAATTATATTTCCTAATACCCTGCACAACGCTGTTTTCCTATATCCTTTCCTTCACCACACTACGCAGCATACGTATAAACATTAATCCTATACCCCGCCCCATTAATCTCCCTCGCATTCCCTGCACGCGTCATATCACAATCCCCCTCAGGAGGGGCAATACTCCCCCCAACCACTGTCAGGCCTAGGCCTGTAGTATCACCATACGCATCAGTTGACCTGTGACGCATTACCAGTTCAGATAAGAAATCCCAAAAATAACACACAGCAAGTGGCTGACCACGCCCTCATCACACAGCAAGCTCGAGTGAGTCAGGAGTGCGGGCTCGTTGACAAGCTTAGAAACACGCAAAACTTGATAATTTTGCTTTCCTAAATGAGCAAAGCCAGATCGATTGGACTGGCCGTCGCCAAAAGGAAGCATCCGAGATGATGTCGAGCAGTGAGGCACAGCAGAAAGAAGGCAGAGCCGAAGAGTCTGGCCCTCGGTCGCCGAAACGGCTGCTGAATGATGCTCCAAGACTTAGCAAGCTCTTCATGTTGTCATATCTTCCCTTTCCGTGTGGTCATATGTAAGTAGTCGTACCGGTACTTGGATCTGGGAACTGGGAACAATGGTGGAGATTTTGTGCTCTTCCTAGACCCACACCGTACAATTTCACTTTGATCATACTCTAAAGTCATCTTGAGTTAGATGAACTAGTCCAACACAGGATGTCAAAATGACTTTAATCACAACAGCATCAAGTTTGACGTTTGGATCTCGGTCGAAGTATGGAGCCACCTCTATACTGGATTTGGATCTCCCTTATCATACGCCATTGCTCTTCAGCCAAAAGATCGACGTCCAAGATTTGATCTTCATTTGAGGACATGGTAGACAACATTGCGAGTTCCCCGGCCCATATTTATCAATTGTGTCACGATACATGGTGTACTATGACTTGTAGCGCTGCCCTCTTGGTTCGTAGACATAGTTCGACTCTATTCGCTGTGCCTGCCGACCCTGGTCCCTCCTTGCATACCCTCCATTCTCTATTTAAGAGTTTGAAAAGACCTTGAATACCAATCTTGGAGCGCTTCATTCTTTGCATTTTGAAGCCAGAAATCTCCACGATTATCTCATCTGGCTCCCTGCGTCGGTCTCTCACCAAACCTACCACTAAGTCTGCTTCTACAATAAAGCTCTCGAAATGTCAAAATTGGAATTCGAACCATGAGTAGCCATTTGGGCTCTCTCGTATGTTTCACTCTTCACGCCATGAATGATGCTGTACTGACTGAGATATAGGATGCTGTCCGCCATCGCCTAGCCTCCCCCCGGTCTTCCTTCTTTCGGATATCCTTCGGCTTCCGGAGCTCCCTATTCCTACATCTCGTCTCAAACCCCAGACCGCTTCAACGTCATCGTTCCCTCCACAAGTGTCCAACAAGGCTACCTCTTCCTCACCTACAGCGGTTGACTTCGAGAAGCCGAGATATCGGGCACGACATTCGTTATAAACAACTGCCAACTCTCCAAACTCATCAGCGTCTCCGATCCTCCAGGCCCACCATTCCTGATCGGCACAGAGTTTTCCGACGAGGCGATCAATACCATGAGCCTGCTTCCTTTCGAGGTGGCCGAATCAATCACGAAGACTTTTGAGTTGGTGAATGGACCTTCTTTGACGATTGGTCACGTCGGGGAATGGGGTACGACTTTTCCTGTTGATCAAGTTTGTGGTGGTGGTCAGCCTGGCTCTAGGGATGATGTTGTCACAATGTTGATGGACCACCTTCGGAGTTGGAGAAATGCTATACTTGTGTCAAGCTTTATGCACTTCCAGCATGAGTAGTATGTCACATACATTACACCCTCTCCGGGTCTTGCAGCACTGTTGGTGTTCTCCTTGCGCCTCCTTTGTACTTTAGACTTTTCAAAACTTTTCTTCCAGAATGTCAATCTAACCGCTCAATCAATATTACCGGCATCAATTCACTTCAAACGGCGTGATCTCACAGGAGAACACCCTCGTCAATCTCCAGTCTTGCTTTGCTGATTGTTGAATTGGCTGGAGATGATGAACTCCGTGTGGTAAACAGTGGTAGAGTACTGAAACAAGGTACATTTCCTCACAGAGACATAAACCGAAATAACCCAGCTTCTCAGCTCCTGTCCGGGAGCGTGAGTACTGGCTGCTTATGTGATCTCATGTTACACAAGATGCAGGCTTAATTGGTTTGGCGGGGGCCTTCTCGGTTACAATCGCTGTCATCGCCACAGGCCAATAGAATTAGAGAATATTCAAGAATTGTTTCTGCAGCCCATGTTGGACTCTGTTGGTTTTTCGTGGCCCTAAGCCCCGCTCATCACATGGGTCCTTTCCCCGTCGAAGTTTCAGCTCAAACAGGTGCCTATGTATTCTCCAAGAAGCTGTCATCTCAGTATCTGGAAAACCCCATCTCTTCCTGAATTTTTAGACACGACATGGCGGATGATCGACTCCGATGCCTAGCGAAGACTTACGGAATAACCTTTAGATTGCCCTCTGATGACTTGCCAGAGGCGTATTCATCAAGGTTTCGGCGCATCAAAGAACTCGGGCGTCGAGACTTTGACGATTACTGCGAGCGAGTTAGTATTCACTCTGATGAAGAGCCATGGACCGAGCAAGTCAAGCATCGTGCGGAGTGGCTGGCGAAGCGTGCCTCCCGCCTGTTTAACCAGCAGCGGAATGAAGCAGGATGGCGGTTCGGTCTGGAAAATGAGGTTCTTCGGAGATTCAGTGTTGAAGTGGCCTGGTGAGAGTTCCCCCAGTCCGTCTAGTATAGGTCTAATAGCTGTAGTCCAAACTGTCGAGCACGAGTCTGGCGTTCCGAGATCGAAGCCAGTATGGATGAGTCAGGTGACTGGGCACGAGATTTAGAGCAACGCAAGAGAGATCGACAACGTTGTCAATGTGCACCTGATACCCGTCCTCGAGATTAGTGAGCTGATCCCTAAGCCAATTATTCTACTGCTTAAGTGATTACGGACGTATTGACGGTGTAAAGCTACGAAATTGGCACCAATCCACTCTTCGACGACCGTACACAAGAGTTGATAATATATGACGACGCGTTAAGCTCTAAACTACCCAAGAAGGCGCCGGATCGGGTGTATGGTTTACAAGCAACGAGGAACTTCGAAGATCTCCTGTCACGGCCCCTGCCACTCCCTTCCGCCCAACCCAATCGGACTACGGTTGGGGACTTGATCAGAAGCAGCCCATTTAAAGCAGTGTCGGATCCTCTTCTGTTTCCCTTTCTGGTACTTGAAGCCAAGTCGGAGTCTAGCGCAAGGGGATTTGATGACATCCAAACCCAGACAGCCTTTCCAATCTGGTCGCTGTTGAAGCTCCAGGAAGACCTGCAATCACATACAATCGATGTTGACTCGCCCTTCAACCCACTAGTCTGGTTCCTTGCAAGTCGAGGCGATGCCTGGCGAGTATATGGTTGTTACACTATAAGGGGTACCAACAAGGGACCAACGAAATACGTAAGTATATTCCATGTTCTACTTTATGTCTCAAATTGAAGCGTACATTAGGAGAGTTTGGTCTGCCTGTCATAAGCTAACACCTGGATAGGACATAACTCAACTGTGGGATGGCTCCATAACAACCAAAGATGGCGCTCTGCAACTTATCCTTATCGTTGATTACATTTTGGATTGGGCGAGAGACGTCTATCGCCCCTCGATCTTGAGACAGCTGAAGTCTATTGCAACCGGCAAAGCGTACGATCAAGTCAGTCTCACAGACGATAGTGATATCTTTTCTATGCGGAGGAAGATCTCAAATTGGATTCCGGCGCCACCAAGCACTATTGATACATTTTCATTGGAGGAGGATCGAGATGGTCTTGTTGACACCCTTGAACGCCAGGACCTGCTGTCAATCCCTATCCCCAATACCAAGCTTGGCTCAGTGCGATCTGCCTCGATAACCGAATTTCGCTTCGTTGGCTTGCACCTCACACAGAGTAATGTGGCAAGTCTACTTCAACTTGCTGGAGGTCGTCTCAAGAACGCGGAAAGAAGTATGAAAGCCGCCAGGGAACTAGTTAATTTTGTTACGAGATGGGACGAGATGATCGTCCTTACTGGTGCGGATCTTGAACACCTCGAATATACCTGGACTGGAGAGATAAGCTCCGATATTAGCGAGCCAGATTCATCCTCTACCGAAGAGTTCTATGTTCTGTTAGAGTATAGATGTTTTATAAACTCTTCCTGGGATATCACAAAGGAGCTTACATGTCTGGCCGTCTCAAAGTCGGCTTTGGAAACTTTGATCTCGTACGCTAGCTTCAAAGTCAGACACCGAGCGGCAGAGAGCTTACCAAATACATTGCGCTCATGCCCAGGAGCTGTTTTCCGAGAATGCGTCGAATGTCTTCGGTCTGGTTCTGTGTGGCAGGTGCTGCTTTCTGCCATTTCTTGTACCATGGTGTCTCTATATCCCGGACCGAAGCGGAAACGTGCAGATTTCACAACGCCAGTTGAATTTTTAGGATTAGGATACATCCGCTTTCCTCGCGTGAACCACTTCCTACAGAAATTCGTGCAGAAATTCCTACAAAACCTTGATCCGGAAATAATAGCAAGGAAGCGGCGCCTATCCCCTGGAAATGGCGGTCCAGGATTGAACAAGCCTCTTTCAGAACGCAGAGTAAATTTAGAGCTAAAGAAAAATACCGCAGACCGTTCGTTCCGGCGACTGTCAGAAAGAAGGGTTCACAACTGCGAACCCTTTCATGAACCGGATCAATGTAGCAGATGCCGCCAAAGTGACCCAAGTGGACTACCGACAAGGGACTGTCCCACGGCCAAACCCGCTGTACTTTTAACATACGGCTCAATCCTGGTAGAAGCATTAGAAGGACCATCTACAAGACATGACTTATGTTTGTTCGTGGTAGATAATTCTACTATTCTAGAGGAAGAGGACGCACTTCCACTTGTTATTCAGGACATGCTTCAGACTGGCAAGATATACCATACTATTCGCCATCCGCTTTCAAACGTGAAGTTCAAAACGGACGGATTGCAACCTATAGTCTGGAACCTGCCATCTACGTACCGTCCCTTCACAGAGGAGCAGCGGGCCGACGTCCTGGATTGGTGTCAAGAGCTTTTGGGACGGCCAGTAGCGCATAGGAATCCGCCCAATGGTCACCAAGACGTCTGGAATAATTTGCAGATGCTGTTGTATTACCTCAGCTTAGGTTATTCGTACCCTTCTGCTGACACAGCCGTAACTCGATTTCTCCAAGAATATCCCGAGAGACGAAGAGCAGAAATCGAGTCGCTAATGCTTCAGGGGAGTCTTTGGCGGCCAACCCCCGAGAATCTCCGTGCAGACCTGAAGAACTTCTATGCTGAGATTGACCGAGAAAAACGCAAGAAGGAAGGCACTCCTTACACGATCCAATTTGAACCACCGTTTCCTCCCTCGACGCTTAAACTAAGAGGAGATGAGGTAGCGGAGGCAAGCAACACAGAATGATCTGTTCCCAGCATGACGCGGAGTGAGATTCTGTAAGGTGGAATGGGATTCTGGGGCGACCAAACAAACAAAGAATTCGCGTACTCAATGAATGAAATTGACTTTCCCTTTACTCATTGACTTTCCCTTTACTCATTGACTTTATCTTTACTCATTGAATTTCCCTTTACTCATTGAATTTCCCTTTACTCATTGACTTTCCCCTCACTCATTGAGAGGTCTTTATCTGCTATGTCTAAGGGGCAAGATCAGTCTGTCGCTCTCAAGTAAATCTCTTTTGGAGACCGGATATGGGAATCGCGCTGCCGAGTACTCCGCGGCGCTGTCGGAAAAGGTCCGAAAAGCTCATGCGATCAGGGCGAAAAGTCAGAAAAGGAGGAAAAGACTGGACTTGACGCGTCGACGCGCGAAGGGCCGAGCGCACTAGCGCGCCCTTCGGATACATCAGGTCGTGTACTCGTAGAACCTTTTCCTTCTCTCCTTAGCTTAGTATTTTCGTACAATACGGCACCTTCTGCGTAGAGTCTTCAATGAGTGAGACTCCATTGCTATAGCTGTCACAACCACCCCCTAACAACGCCCGTCCCGGATTACAAAAGACTTTTCCAGATCGTGGGGTACATTTAGACTCAAGTGGAAGCTCTGTAGACCTTTCGTTCCGGCGTGTATCAGAAACAAGAGCTCGCAAACTGCGAACAGACCTATGAATCGGATGAATGTGGTAGATGCCGCCAAAGTAACCCAACCGAACTACAGACGAGGAACCGTCATACGACCAAGCCAACAGTTCTTTCAACATACGGATCTATCTTGGTAGAAGCATTGGAACAACTTGAAAAATATGACGCTCCAGGTATGAGACATGACTTGTGTTTGTTTGTAGTAGACAACTCTACCAGCCTAGAGGAAGAGAACGCGCCGCCACTTGTCGTTGAAGATATTTTGCAGACCGGAATGCTATACCACACTATTCGGCATCCCCTCTTCAACAAAAACGACAGCTTACGGCCTATGGTTTGGAATCTACAGCTTCCTACCGTCTCTCTACAGAAGAGCAGGATACTGACGTGATGGATTGGTGTCAAGAGCTTCTGGAACAGCCAGTAGAGGACAGGGTTCGGCCGGTCGATCGGCCACACATATGGGACCATATGCAAATGTTACTGCATTACCTTAGCTTAGGTAACTCATATCAGTCTGCCGATACAGCCGTGACGCATTTTGTCAAGAATTTCCTGAGAGGCGAAGAAAACAGATTGAGGATCGAAAGAGTCATGGGAATTTTTGGGGATCTGAAACTATTGGCCGTCCGTCTCCGAGCGACTTCTATAGCTTCATTGATGAAGTAAGTCGTAAGGAGAAAGGCATCCTCCACAGATTTGAAGAGCCTGAACCAATGTTTCCTCCTTCGAAACTTAGACTGAGAGCGGATGTAGTAGCGGAGGCAAACAAACTGAATGATCGCTCCTCTGGGCGAAGCTGAGTGAGATTTATGAATGTGAACTGGATTATGGGGCAATCAAGTAAATAAGGAATTTGCGTATTCATTGAAATTGATTTTACACCCGCCTTTTCGAAGGCCAACTTCGTCCTTCAAAGAGAAGCAATAGACCTGACGATCGACGACGAATAATGATAAAGGCACCGACAACAAGAATAGAAAATATGTAGACGATCCGGCGAAATACGGAACGGCTTTGCAGAGACTTGCGAAATCAGAAATATTTTCCTGATCTAGTTAACGAATGATGAGAAGGCGGACCTCATTAGCTATGGCAAAGACCTTGAGGCATTGCCATGGTTCCTTCTTTTGGTGGAATCTGGGCCGAGTCTGATAGAAGTTCAAAGAAGTAGAGCTCAAGACCCCGATAAATACTCTACAGAGTTGGTAGGCATCGTGTGTTAAAGGATTGCAACATTTCAGCGGCGAGTTGATTTCCCTTTGAGGCCTCACTTTTGCCATCACTAATCACATCAGTCCAGGAAAACTCGACCCAGCGCGGGAAATGAATGCCCCAAAGGGAAATACGCGCTCACACCAAGGAAACATCTATAAAGGAGCCCAAGGCAACACCGAAATCCAGCAAACAAAGAGAGACGGATCGGCCCTAAAAGCATGGCGGTTGCCAGACGAGTTGATACACATGCCCTCAGTGCAGTAACCTAGGTTTTCGTCACATGACGTCCTTTCTCGGACAGTTGAACCACCCCTCTATGCCAAGCATCCTTGATCCCCCAGGTAGTCGAATACTTGATCATCGATAACGAAATTGTCGTCGAGGAGGTTAAGCCAGCGACGACAATAAATTGGTTGACAACGAGAAAGAAAAGAGTTGACCCGTGAATGTTGACGGGGTCTTGGAGTGGGCACACCTTGGTGAAAGCTTTGACTTGGCAGGCGAGTCATTTCTTCCTTCTTAACGGCGCTTTCGTGAATTGCGAGAAGATGAGTAAATATCTTGGACAACAGATCCTTCACCTCTTTTGGTTGGCATTGCCCCTGAACAAGCTCTGCGAGATCACGGCTTGATATAAATGCCACCTGCGAAGAGTAGCATAGTGAACCACTCGCTTGCGTCACGATAACATTTCCATGATCGAGGATGGGCCTGGGGAAGAAGCTTTGCGTATATGTACTCTATTTGGAGCCAAAAGATATATATACAAGAAATTCGTCAATCCATCCTAGGTCATGAAATATTTAGGACCCTCTCCACCTCTAATTAGGTTCTTAGAGTTAGCATTGCTCGATCTAGATGATATGAGAACGCGAACTAAACTTTGAGAGCCATGTTCATGTTGTGGAATTATGTCTGGCAGCTCTTCTAACAAGTTTGGGGTAGGATGAAAAAGAACGGAGAATACGCACTGAGGTGTTTGCCAATTAATATCTTGGTCTGGTACCTTTATATCGCAAGTCTTACAGTGGATGCAACTATTTGGGGGTTCGTCAGCAATGTTCCCCGCTCAACAAACTATAAAAACTTACTTTTGCGCATTAATCTGGAACCGAACCCCAATATCCTTCGTCTCATCCTCCACATACTCATACACACCAGCCGGACAGAATCTATTCTCGATACCTTTGTATTTTGGCCATTCCATAGCTGCATGCTTCTCCCAATCCTTAACCTGCAAGTGCACCGGTTGATCTTCCTCGTGATTCGTGCCGGTTCGGCTCACGCTCGTCAGGATATCAAAGCTGATTTTCCCATCCGGCTTCTCGTATTCAATCTTCTTGCACTCATCCGCTGTCTTCGTAGCAGCGTAGTCCGTAGTCTTGTGATTGAGCGTCCACGGCATCTTGCCCTTGAAGATATATGCTTCGAGGCCGGAGTACATGATCCCACCATACAGTTTCAAAGGGTTGTGGAATGAAGGTCGCATGTTGCGGACTTCCTTGAGCTCTTTCCAGATACTCGAACTGCGAAGTGCATCTTCGTAGTCGTATAGGAATATAGTGCCGCTGTCGGTTTTCTCGAGCGCTGTCCAAGATGCTTCTGCTGCGAGCATTCCGGATTTCATCGCTGTGTGCGTGCCTTTAATTTTTGGGACGTTGAGGAACCCAGCTGTGTCGCCAATCAAGGCACCGCCGGGGAAGGCGACTTTGGGTATTGATTGGAATCCGCCTTCATTCAGAGCTCGTGCGCCGTAGGAGATGCATTTTCCGCCTTCAAGTACAGACTTGTAGAGTGGGTGATGCTTCATCTTCTGGAATTCCTGGTAGGGCGAGAGCCATGGATTTGGATAATCAAGCCCAACCACCAGACCGATACTGACCAAGTTGTCGCCAAAATGGTACATGAATCCACCACCATAGGTGTCTGCTGGGAGAGGGTAACCCATGGAATGCGTGACCTGGCCTTTTTGGAACATCTCCGGTCGTACCTCCCATACTTCCTTCAGTCCGAGACCATATGTTTGAGGTTGACTTTCTCTCCGCAGATCGAATTTCTTGATAACTTGTTTCGTGAGACTTCCGTGGCAACCTTCAGCGAAAAGTGTGAGTCGTGCATGGAATTCCATTCCTCTCTCAAAGTTATCCCTTGCCTTTCCTGTCCTCGAAATTCCCAGATCATTTGTGGCGACTCCTTTCACAGAACCGTCAGACTGGTATAGAACCTCCGAAGCAGCAAAGCCGGGATAGACCTCAACACCGACTTCCTCTGCCCTCTCTCCAAGCCATTTTGTGAATTGACTCAAGCTAACAATATGATTGCCATGGTTGTTCATCTGAGGAGGTGCAGGAATAGGAAACGAGCTTCCTTTCGTGAGGAATCGCATCTTGTCGCTCGTAGCGGGAGTGGCATGTTCGAAACGGCTTTCATTGTCTTCTGCGAGCCATTCTGGTATTAATTCGTTGATCGCGGTAGGTTCGATGACTGCTCCAGAGAGTATGTGTGCCCCAATCTCCCCAGCCTTCTCCAGTAACAAGACCCGGAAGTCCTCATTGCCTGCCTCGTTCGCCAGTTGCTTTAATCGGATCGCAGAACTCAGTCCAGCAGGTCCTGTGGATGTTAGTGGCGTCTTGTGACATGGACGTGGCTGTCTTACCTCCTCCAACAATACATACATCGACCTGATCGCTCTCTCTGTCGATAGATTTTGGATCGAAGTCATCTTTATTGACATCTGCGAAGCGTCGCGGAGTAGAAATTGAGAAGGCACGTTGTTGTTGAGGGATTCGTGCAAGGCCTGCGCGGGGTCGGAACGAGGTTGGATTTGTTTGGAAGCATCGTCGAGTGAGTTGTGAAGATTGTGTGGCAACTCTAGGACTCTGTCTCACGAGATTCCTCTGCAGGTTTGCCGGGACCGACAGTTTGGAAGCCATTTTGAATTGTCACCGCATGGCCTCAATGACGTTTGCAATTTGTTTCTTTTGAAATGGGCATTTGAATTGGCATGTTGATAGTTTTCTTCGGTTGTCGTCGGCAGTGAAGATCCATCGGACCTCCACGGAGGCCAGCAACTACCTTACTGCCAAATCAAATTTTCTAGGAATATCGCACGTATAATAAAATATGAGAACAAGCATGAATTATATTCATTGTAAACATTATAAGAATCGTATTCAATAATAAATTGATTTGTAAACTATATACAAGACTTCTCATATAATATAGCTTTGATTTTAACTACTATACAACTCTCTACTATAATATCACGAATCCAAATTCATGGCCTAGAAGGCAATAGAGAATAAGTTCAATTACGACTATTCAAAGGTAAGGAAAGAAGAAAAGAAGGTTTAGAGCTTCCTGAACTCATACAAATATGTGATCAACACACTAGCAGCCGCCGTGTCACCTAGCCTTCCTTTCCTCACGTGACCCTAGCCATACGTGTCATCCTGTCAGAAGGTCAGAGCGGTTATGGCAATAGTGACAGTACACAGTAGTAACGATAGATTGACGAGATTGGTAGTCTGGGAGTTCTTCATTAATCGTACGAGTGAGTTGTTGTCGGATGGGGAGAAAAGTCTGTAGAATAGAATCTAAGGTAGGAGGAGACTAAATACATGGGGAAATGATCGCCCAATCAAGCCTGCTGAATCAAAGCCGGAAATAATTTTAAGCATCATCACGATCCCCATACGTCCCACCTGTGAATGGCGACGACGTCGATCTAAGATGCCAATTAACAATATTGCTTGGGGGACCACCTCGTCGTCGCTTCCACATTACCTTAATTTGCGTTGCTTGAAAGATCGTCAGCCTCATCGTTAATGCGGGTTTACGCTGAATTTCGGTCAGGCGGACCTTTTTTGCCTCAGTTCCATCTCATCTTGATGAAATCTCCGCCGACTGAACTTCTCCTTTCCAACACTGCTCTGCAGCTGCCAAAACATCTGCCAAGAGATAGTCTTCTAATAATATAAATCCATTGGGTCGTTGAGTCTGTTCCTTCTGCCACGCGATTCGCGACGACGTCAAAAATGGAAATACCTCCTTTGCCCATCAATTGGTCAGAATGATCCTCTTCGAAGCGAAACGTCCATAGAATCGAGACTCGGACGGTTCCCATTCCGGTCGAGAAATCCTGCTCGAATTGTATGGGAAATGTGGACATCACCCATGCCGATGTTTGAAGTTCGAATCTTGGAGCCGAGTTTGTTTGATGGACAGTTTGGGTTTGCATCCCTGTCAGCCGCAACCGGGAAAGGCCCTACCGTAAGAGGCATCGAGCCTCAACTCTAACTCCGCCTCATGTTATTGTCCGATCTGTTAGGGTTTTGTTTCGAAAAGGCGCTCAGCTCTGCAACGTGCTATGCTCCGACAGCTCTTGGCATGTCTTGACTAGTCCTTCAGAGCTTGGACCCCTTCCCCATCCAGTCTTTCCACCCAGTCGGACTGGGGGCAATATGTCATCCTGTCTTTTCCGTTGATAGTTCAGGCGCCCGCTTCTTCATCCTATTGTTTGACAGCGGGTCTAGGCGGCCATCAGAAAAAAACTTAATCCTGCTTTGAGATGTAGATCAGACGAGTCAGGGGTGGGCTTGATTCTCGTCTCCATATCTTATCGTTTCATCAGACTTTTCATCATTGGTGAGGCCGATCCCGTGATCGATGTTGGATATAAGACCTCCTGCCTCCGCATATTTGCTTTCTACCCTCAAGCTATTCTTCTTTCACGTGCAGGCCATTCATTCTTATTTCCTACAGAGGTAAGCTCAACCAAAAAGTAGATTATGGATATTGCTGATCATGATAGCTGGGCTCTATTATTTTCATTCTTTCATCCGTATACTCTATAGCTTGACGCTCACTTCCTTCACCACCACATCATCATGAAGAATTTCGGATCTATCTTGGCGTTCCTCGCCGTTTCCGCCACAGTCGTTTCTGGTCGTGCTCTCCCGGTTGAGAATGGACTCGCGGCTCGAGCACCGTACCCAGCTGGTAAGACATCAAGTCCTACATACAAGGCTTCGCTAATAGTTCCTCAGATGTCGCAGAGATCTCTGCTCGGGACCCAAAGAAGGGCGAGGCTGCCGCCGGTCAGTATCACAATGAATATGGATATATTTCGAGGCTTACATCACATAGCCAACGGAACTGCCTCAGCTGCTGCTGCCATAACAAGCGCAACAGGAAAGAAAGCCAAGGTGATTCATCTACTTGCTGGTTGATTCTGCCAGGCTAACATGATTGAAGGGTAATAAGGGAGCTGCTGCTGCTGCTGCTGCATCAAATAGCACAGCTGCTGTTGTCTCGACAGCCGCGAACAGTACCGAAGCGGCTGCAAACTCGACCTCAACAGCCACTGGCAAGAAGGGCAAGGTGAGAAATAAATCTCGGGTGAACTATCTATCAAGGCTTACCTCGTTTTAGGCTTCCAAGGCCAGTGCGGCGAATGCAAATGCGAATGCGAATGCCAATGCCAATGCCAATGCCGCTAGCACGAAAGCTTCTGGAAATAACAACGCTGCTGCTGATGCCCCAGCTTCTAACCTCAACAGCATCGTTCAAGATCTGACTGGCATCAACTTGGGAAGTATCGGACTTCGAAGTATCCCAAAGCTTGAGTCTAGAAAGAAGAAGAACGGCACTGCTACCGCTACAGGAGCTACTGTACGTATCCCTCTCGTTTCGTTGCTCGAGACCCGATGAGGATATGCTCAGAGCGTTTCACGCTATTTAATCACCTGGTCGTATCACCTTTCTCAGAACCTGAGAACTGACAGTAAAACAGGCGGCAACAAGTGGGAAAGCAGCAGCAAAAGCCGTAAGTTCCAGCAATCTCTCACTTTGAATAATTACCTGACACTTCACAGGGAAAAGCAGCAGCTAAGGTCCATCTCCTCTCCCTGTCATCCAAAACAAACCCCTCTCAAACAAACACGGCCCATCTAACACCACAACTAGGCCGCAAAAGCATCAGCTAGTGGAGCCGTAGCATCAACAGCCACCACCGTGAGTCTATTTCCATTTAAATGACTAGGAACAATTTTTTTTCTGGGTCGATTATTCAATTTCTCTTCCACATCGTTCATCCTATCCCATCGTTTCTTTACTGACAGTCATCAAACAGGCCGCAACAGCTGGAAAAGCCGTACGTTTCCCCCTCACCTTTTGAATTGAAGACCATACTGACATATTTTTTCAGGCTAAGGCAGGAAAGGTCAGTTCCATGATCCTTCTTAAACCCCAATCATTCAATACGTCTTTTCCAACGTACTTACCCATTACAGGGCACAAAAGCAAGCTCAAGCGCCGCCGCAGCTGTGAGTAAATCATTCCTGTTTGTTGAACGATCCGGATGTTTATAAATGCAGGCTACAGATGATGTGAACGCCGCCGCGAGCAATGGAAGTGGAGGAATTGCTGCAGCTGTGAGTTTTCAGTTCTCTGAGTGTCTCTATCCTACTGACGAGGTACAGGCTGCCGCTCAAAGCGCCGTCAATGCTGTGAGTCCGTGAATTCCAAATTTCTGTAACTCCTACTGACCAATGGTTCCATTAAAGGCTGCAGATGGTACCCTTGTAACAGGAGTAAGATCCAATCATTCCCTTGAAACATCCTCCCAAATTTGGCACATTGAAATGGATACCGAACTGACAAACAAATAGACCGCTTCAGCAGCAACCGCCACCTCTACCGTATGTTGACCTCTCCCCTGTGATTTCAATCACTCGGACCCCTCAAATATCGAATTAACTAACATCTCCACAGGCCAAAGCCGCGAAAGGAGCCAAGGGAGCTAAGGCAGCCAATGGGGCGTAGAATGCGTCTGACCTGTAGTTTGTGTTCTTGCATTGGGTGGTGGGAAACTGGAAAGGTGGTGGGCGGATAGAGTATGAAAATTAAACCATGATTGAATTAAAAGTCGGGTTTATGAATTTGTTTTGATAGACGGACCTTTGGAGCAATGTGTAATATGATTTATGACTTCATTGTGCACGCTGTCTGTTTTCACCCGATGTGAGATGAGGAAGGGCTGCCAACCTCTGGGACGCTCACCAACTGAATGGTTCTCCATTGGCATCTCATTGATCAAATCAGTTCGGCGAGACGGCGAGTACCTCGAAATGATTTAAATACTTCGTCAGGTGATAGGAAGACCTCATAGTTTCGTGACTCTCACGATCCATGACGTATGCTGCAATTAGCGCCGTCACACGTACAGAAGTTACCAAAATTGCCATTTGGTAATAGTATTTAAACTCTCGAACCTCCTAGATAGATTCTACCCATACCACGTCTCTTCGACAACGGCCACTCGTGCCGAGTTCAGATAGCCCTCAAATTCACGTACGGCACGGATGTAACATGCAAACCCGTTGACCCCGCGGCTCAGAGCATCCATTTTCAGTAATTGAAATGGTATATTCCCGGATATATATCGCTATCATTCTCTTTGTCATCGTCATTCAGTTTCTTACTATCGTCCACCACTTCGGTGTTCCATCTGGCATCTGGGAATTCCCGTGGCACAGCTCCCGGAGCTCAACAAGCACAGACCGTCACGCCAGCTTGGGCTGAACGGATAGCTCATCTTTCAATCAAGTCTGCTGATCCCGAAATGTCCCCGGTCGAGCCTTCTGAGGTCACAGCCCATAGACTCTGCTCTTTGGAGCTAACCACTGTATAAATACATAGGTCTTTCTCCAGTGCCCGGTGCTCGACCTAGCTTGCACCCCAATACCTTGGTTGGTTCAGGAAGATGGCATTGTGGAATTGCACATGGAAGAAAAAGTTAGGCCCTCGTGTCATAATTCTTGTTTCTAATTCAGGCACCTAGGAAAAATCCTCTTTTCATCGACCGTTGATTTCCCAATAAGTCGCAACACAAATCGGAGATCGAAGCTTCAAGTTATTCGTCAGTTTCGTCGAGGAAAGCATCCCAATACTCATCATCAAAGTCTTCTTCAGTTTCATCCTTGTCGTCTTCTACATTCTCAGCATAGATATCTTCCAGCAGCTTAACCATAGCAATCATCGGAGCACGTCTCAACGTAATCTGATTATTCGCAACGTCGTCACCCTTTTTCGCCGACATAACCTGAGTATCAACTTTCTGCCACTGTGCCGCCCACCCTCTTGTTCCCGGGTACTTCCCGGTCTCATGGATGACATGACCTCCTGGAATATGCTTCTCTTCGTCGCTTGCTCGGTATCCGAAGGTAGGTTTCACACCGTCGCTTACTGAGGACCGACGGATCGCTGAGACGCCGGCTGGGATGAAGGGTGCTTTTTCACCTGCAACGAAGGACTTGTCTTTGCTTGATAGCAGGGTCCATGTCGCGTGTTGCATGAGAATAAGCCCTGTGAGCATCCAGATCTCGGGTCGTGGACCAGGTTTCCCTTGTGCGATGCTCTCGGCGGCAGACAAGTGGGATGATAGCCATTTCTTGGCTTCGCTCGAGGTGAGGGTGTGTTCGTTGAAGAATTCCTCAGGACTTGAGACCAAAGTTAGCTTCGACCTCAGCAGATTGGTGCAAGGCTGACTCACTCTTTGATCTCGACTCTAGTCGCCTTCGCTGCTGCAGCCACGCGATATCTTTGAGACCCAGGCTCGTCTGCAGGGTCATCCTCGGTACCATGGTCCTTTGTAGGAGCTTTGCCCAATGTTAAGGCGAAGTTCTCCAGCGAACCCGACTGAGCCCATTCCGGAGGGGGCTCCGATACGCTGCAGTGTATCAGTAATCGGAATTCAACGCCTACCTGTCTACAAGTATACTCACTCAGTATATGCCTTTTCGATATAGGGATCAAGTTCGTTCGGGTGCTTATAGTCGTGGACAAGGTTTCCGAGATGCAGGTGCTTTGCTTCAACTCCCTCGTTGTAGGTGAAGTATGTAGCCATTTCTTCTCGTATGTTCACGAATGTTTGGCACTGAGGACCTTCGATAGATTGATTCTCACAATAATACGGTTTCCTTAGAATTGAATTGAGGAGTGTTCTCGCATGAGAGCTCGGTTTCTTGAGAAGGAAAGATAGAAAGAGCTTCGAGGTTCTCAGGAATGCATTACCCCGCATTTCAGCTTCTGAGAGACGGGAGAATATCCGCTACACATCCCAACCCCACCACCCCGCAATTTGAATGGATCGACTAGAGAGCCAATTATTTCGATTCTCTCAAGTACCCCTGCTAATTACAGTTTTCTTGGCCTCGGCAAACCATCTTGCCTCAATTTGCAATAAACGCGTTTTTAGGCAAGTTAAATCACTTCCCTCAGTTGATCGGGAGGAAATTGGAAATATGGACTGAGATGGGTCGTGGAAAGCCCGAGTGGCCATTTATTTTCATGATTGAGAATGACTCGAAGGGCAAACTTCAAGACTTGATCTTCCTCCGCTTCGTCTCTGAAACTAGAGTATCATTTTCAACATGGCCCGACCTTCAGGGCCCAACCTTAATCACAGTATGAAATCCAATACATATTTCACATATTTCTCATATTTCTGTCAGACCAACACTTGCGAATGAAGCCTGAAAAGTGGAACGGACTCAAAAATTATGTCGTATTATAATCACGTGATATTATCATAGTTGGAAATACTGTCAAGGAACCATCGTCTTCCAATTTAATTTCTATGGTACTACGAAGTTTAAGGGGACCACCTATCTATTACAAAATGGTTTGACTTAAGCACTCTGTAGGTATTCTTAGAAATGGACTTACACTTGCTGGAACTCTCATTTAATTGCGAATGTGTGTTGGTTGGATGAATCGTTTTTACCAGTCACAATTTTTCTGAGATATATCATACGAGTATTTCCAGCGTGGGCAGCCTTGAGGGCACGGCTAGCATGCGTGTTTATCATAGAGCCATGCCTGCCAGTATTGACGTGTTTTCTAGAATGTGTGGCCACAAGCACCAGCTCAGTCCCGTATTCTCTCCGCCGGACGCAGTCGAGCTCATGATCTTCCATCCAAGATATGCAGCGATCGGCAATATCTTCCTTAAATTGCCTCAGTACTCTCTCCCTCACCCTCCTCCACCTTGTCAGATTTGAAAATCCTGTCAACCTGATCCAGATTGATACTGTATCTGAGCATGAACGCCCATGCTCAATCTGTCTAGAAGACTACAGTGTCCCTCCGGGCCACGGCCAAACAGCAGGTGAAGTCCCAGCCAAGCTAACTCGATGCCGGCATATGTTCGGGGGACAGTGATTTGGAGTTGTAGCTCACAGATCACAATTCGAGCCCCATGTGCGACAAGACCCTTTTCATCAAAAGGGCTAAGGGAACCGACACATGAGACAACACGTGCGAGAGAGAAGCCGATGATGCACAACTACAAGCCTGCCACCTCCAGTCTTCCTACGGAATTGGTTGATAAATCGATATAATGACTCATTTCGCGTTTTAGGAGTTTTGGAGTCGAGGCAAGTCCGCCTTTCCTATAACTTACTCATAATAACACCTTTCCCAAATCTTGAGTATCCCATGTTTGCAAACATGACCTGTTTTACTCATGAAATCCTCCTTAATCCTCTCCGCTACGTATATTAACCCTAGACATTTTGTTACTTGTGACTTTCAGATGGAAAGAGATCGTCACTCCCGAAGAAAAAAGAAAACAAACTGATGAATTTGACGAACTGATTCGAAGAATATTCTCACTAAAATTGATTATTCAGCAAACTACCAGAGCTGCTTCCAGCCATACCACATCGTACATAAGTCAAAGATCTCTCAAATCGCATTAGTTCATTAATTATTTATCATTTCTAAGTTCTCTCTAATCACGTGATTTCACTTGATTAGATCACATGTAGCGATCCTAGCTTCTTTGGATTCAGTCTGCAGACTTTCAGATCGGCGGTCCAGCAACCTTGAAGGGGTGAGCTTCAGTGTTAAATACGAAGTCATTGACGCCGTTGTGGTTCGTCTGGAACACATCGTCCTATTTATTTTGATCAGCACGGTTCCTCGTGCAATTTCCTGGCCCAGGGATGAAAGGGCAAACTTACCGGAGCATGAATCAAGTAGCTATACTTCATAACCTCTGCAAACAAGAAGCTGTCCTGGAAGTCATTGAAACCGCCGCCACCTTCTGCATTAACGTTCTGCAACTCCGCAAACCCAGAGCCAACACGGCATGTGTCGTTGATTGCAACGAACGCATTCCAGGCCCAGTCACGGTACGTTTGATCGCCAGTCACCCGGTAAGCGTAGTAGAAACTTTCAATAACTTCGGGACGAAGGATGTAGTTTCCGTCGGTTATCTATATGACGAGTCAATAATTTCCTATTTGAGCTTGTTCCAGGAGGAAGAAGAGGAAAGTTTCCAGCGGGGAGAGTATTTGGAGCAAATGAGGTACAGGAGATGAAACTGAGTGCAAACAAAACCGAAATAGGGAGTGGCTTACGTAGAAGCCTGCCTTTTCGTAGAAAGCTTCTTGATCGGCTGGAGGAGATGGGTTCGTGGTGTCATTCGCGGCGGTGGTATTGGTGACCCATTGGAAGACTTCGGGGCCGATGCCGGTTAAAGTGCTGGTGTAGGTGTCTTCGCACCCGTTCACGAGAGCCAGGCCAAAATCGATGTATTTCTGCTCGTTGAGGACCATGCCTCCAAGAAGGAAGTTGCCACCGTTGAAGCAGGCGACTGTTCAAAACTTGAGTAAGGTGTCTCACACGAATCAAAAATATCTAAACTCACGATGCTCAGATTGGTAAATAAGTTCTTGCCCGTCGAATTCTGCGACAAAGGTCAAGTCGGGACGAGTAGACGGATGGCTTGCCAGATGTTCGATGGTGGAATCCGCGGCCAGGATCCAGCGGTCTCTGTATTCTGCGAATCGTGTCGAGTCGTACACGTACATCTTGATGAGATACTCGTAGAAACTGTCATCACCACCAACCCAACCACCGAATGCATCCTGGAACAGGCCAGTATTGATGTCGACGTTCGTGCCCACGAGACCAGGCCAGGGCTCCGAGGACGCTGGCTTTGGAGCAAGCAAGTATGATTCGCCTTTTTGGGATAGAGCAGCATAGGTCTTGTTACCAGTGAGGTCAGAAAGATGAGTCCATTCAAGAACCAGAGTGCCAATTGTAGCGAGTCCGTTCGTTGTGGAACCATCGGTGCTGTCTGGGTTGAAGTAGAGATTATTGCTTGGAATTCCAGTAGGAGTATCGAAAGCGAATGCAAGGTTATCTGCTAGACGTGCTGCTTGAGTCAAAACTGCATCTACAGCAGTGACGTTGGATGCGAGGTTTGAAAGTGGGCCTTTCAGTAGATCATAGGCTGGGAGACAGTTCAGCAGAGGCTTCGTCATGTGACTAAGAAATTCATACCTGCCAGCATTCCTCCAAGATAGCGAATAGTGGTCTCAAAAAGAGACACTTGGGTGGTCGTAACATCGTAGTTGATGGTGGGAATATATTCCAAGATAGTATTAACAATATCAGGTATTTGCATCACAACAGCTGTTGAGAACGCGTCGACAGCACTAGCACCCCAGCCATTTCTGCAGAGGCATCAGTTGGAACCTCAGCAATCAGATTGATCTGGTGAAATACCTGGAGTCACTGAAACTGTTTGAGACCGGATGCAATTCATCATGAGGAAAAGCGTACTCCTTGTACCCGGCCCACGCAAACTCGAAAGCAGCTTTCACCGCATCGGCCCTTTCCCGATTCAGGGTATGATTGTCAGGGCGACCTTGCCTTTCCATGAGATTCTGACCATGAGGAGCAGCGAGTGCAGGTATGGAAAAGAAGGCCACAAAGGGCACGATGAGTAATCGCGAATGCATAGTGAGAAAATAGTCAATGTTCTCGTGAGGGGTACGTCCCACCAGATGCTGGCTCCCGTAAATAATCAGCGGGGAAGAGAAAGAGAATGGCCAAAGCACATAAGAACTTCGAGAGGGGAAGAATCAATTATATATGCAAGACGGATCTTTCTACCGCTTGATGGATCACATTGCACTTGTTCGTCTGATAGTCGCGATCACAAGAAGTCAAAAGACATATTCGGACCGGCACATTCACTACCGAACCTGAAGATCCGTCCACCTTCCCCACGATCCCTGACGGCATCTGATATTCAGATTGGATACTTCCCCTGAAAAGGGGCGCGTGGTGGTGATGCGCATGCGCTAATCAGAAGGCAAATCTCCCATTGGACATTCTATCGTCGTATCAGGAGCGGGGTGAGATGAACGGTGATCCTGGGGCTCGCAGATCAGCTGGCGAACTTCCTCATGTGTCCTAGAGGAGTTAGAACAAGGATCTTTCCAGGAAGATGCATATTATCGTAAGTATTGCCAAGTAACGTTGTACTCGAGCCCACAAGACTTGCATCTGTTTGCGTGCTTGCGCTTGTATTCGTGCATGGAATCCTTCAGTTTGTTGAGTTTTCCTCTGTTCAAAGATATTGTTGTACCAGTTTTCAGAGGTTGGAGGTCGAGATTGTTTAATTCGGCTCGCAACTCTAATCCGCCACTACCGCAGCACTAAGTCCTCCACGTGTCTGCAAATCACGTGCCAAAAAACAAATCCACGTCTCCAGTCTTCCAGCGTTGTCGATGTTTCTTTGCCATCGGTATCAATGATAGAGCATGCTGAACTATGAAGTATTCAGAGTCAGCCTTTGCTCAACAAGGGAAGAAGAATGGAGCTCGGCGAAGTTTCATGAGTTATGAGACAGGCCTCTACTCTCGTCTCTCCGAGTCCTCCTTTGGTAAGGAGTTGTGAAACGCCACGGAAAAGAAAGAAATTGGTTTAAAATTAACTTACCCCCCATGGTATTTCCAATAATTAAGAGGATATTGATTGCCCAATTGTGTAACTCCTCGCTCACTCCCATTGCTCCACCAGCCACCGCAAGGGGGAAAAGCATTAGGAATACCGCGGATATACCAGGTACCTTCTTGCGTTTGTAGTTTACTATGTTATGCCGACGAAATTGACTGGAAACGCTAAAACATATGTCTGTCGCCATTTTTGAGATGACCTCAAGCGAACGTCTCTGCTGGAGCTCATTCTCCAAAGAAAATGAGAGCAGCTTCGTTATGTGGAGCCAAATGAGTTCGTTAATAAGTATCCGTGCCCATCGGAAATTGCTGTAAACTCTTGCTGTCCTGAAGTAAATTGAAGAGTCAGCAATATACAATGAAAAAAGCGTTGGATGAGCACGCGCGTTGATTTGCAGGGATGAATTTTTCCTGGAGTGGCAAGGAGTTGGCCTCAGAAGAACTCACCAAAAATCCCGATAAACGTGACATTGCCCATTAAATATGCTTTCTCCAGGACCTTCAGGTGACGGTTCCAGGGAGAATTTCCAGTTGTTCGGTAGACCAGCCTCCCAATTTTCAAGCTCGGCTTCAAGTGTAAGCAGCTCCTCCAAGATTGCCTCTGTGTCCGAGTAATATCCTTTCTTGACTGTGGAATGTAGATTGACAAATCGGGAGACTATGTCGATGAGGGGGAAGGCATACTGGTCTGGCTTAGAAAGATACCCTCGGCGTTGCGTGCACCAGTCCACAATCGAAGTAGGTGCAGGTTCGCTTTTGCTGATGCATTTCACACACTGCTTGATTATCAGCGTAGCCACAGCTTCAAAGAAAAGTAAAATACTTACGACGGAGAAGCAGAATTGTAGTAGCATTCGCACTGCTGGTTTATGTGGCTGGGCGTTCTTGCCGATGGCTTTGAAAATTGGGAGTCAGCATTTGCTAGATAAGGAATCCGAGTAGAGACGAGGGAGGTTCCAAGAATTTGCAGCTCCAAAAATGTGTCGTTAGAGAAAGAAATGGAGTAGTGCTTATAAACTCCGACCAAGGAGGTGAATAAATGACGAATAACATACTCTCTAACAACGCTGCCCCACCATCGATGTGAACACCCCATGATGCTGTCGAGCTACCGCCAACAATCTGGAATTGAGGGTTAGATTTAGAAATCCATGAGCCCATTTCCAGACTCTTACCTCAAATGCCGCCAGTAGCAGCACGGCCTTAAACGTGTCTGCTAGCTCCATAGAGTCGGGATCCTGAATCGCTGTATGAATCCGTCCAAGAGTCGTCACATATTTGTTCCTTGCGACCGCCATATGGTTGGAGTCCTTGGTAACATTGGACAGGCCAGCGAACCCCACAGAAGAGACCGCATCATAGAACGTTTTGTCGACGAAGAGACCCTGCCAAAACGGAGCTGCAACGGGTTCGACCCTTCCCGACGAGAAATTCGAAATCACTGTCACATAGTGAGTGAAGAAAAAGTTGATGCCGAGGTCATCGAACCATAATGGCATTGGCAAGTTCAGAGGGGTAGTTTCCCAGGAGACGAGACAAAATTCTGACTCTAATGGAGAATCGGCAAGTTTGTCCTTCGGCCGCGTTTCGATAAAACCTGGCAGCGTGGTCACTGAGGAAGTGGGGGAGGTTTTATTGAAGTTCCCGGACTTTCGAGGAGCTTTGCGCTTCTCTGCTGTAGTCTTTGGAGCGCGTGCTTTTTGCACGACCTTGGCATTCTCATCGCGAAATAGAAGAGCTAGTTGGTCTCGATATCCTGGACAATCTTTGCCGGCTCGTTTGCACTGTGAACATGCTGGATCTAATTGATCACACTGAAATGTAGTTAGAATTCAGAGAATTCAGAAAGAAGACAAATATGATGCAAATGATGCAATATGTATATCGATGGTTGGGCGCACCTTGATCCGCCTTTTTCTGCATTCAGCGCAACCTTTGCTGGGCTTCCCGCAAAATACCATGGCCGACTTGGTACAACGTCTGTATCAATTATGTGCTTTCCGAATGTGAATCTACAAGCAATCAGAAATGAATAAATCTCCAAACGGAAAGCAGCTCGGCGGGTTATCATCCAGCGGGTCGGTGGTTGGTTTGACCGACATTCAAATAAGGTCATTTGAGTGGTCTGATCGTTACCTATCAGTAATTCCAGGCATTTGTGGAATCTTCCAATGCTTACTGGTAGCTTGGCTTTGAAGCGTCTCCCTATGGTTGGGAGTTTTCCAAGCCTCAATAGGACGCGTCAAGGGGGCAGTGCAGCGATACTGACGCTAGTCCGAAGGAGGCAACCAGTTCATCATGCAGGGGTCAGCTGTCTGTCTGTTCAATTGGTCCATGCTCAGGGTCTATCCCCGACTTCCGATCGGCAGGGGACTGGTCGATGAGTTCAAACTAATACGAAGTGTTCCGCACCGGTAAAGAATACTTTTATTTACTCAAGCTTCAGATTTACCAAGTACTCTGACTCTCTCCCATTCTATCTGTACTACGAAAGCACCAACGCTCTAGAAATAAGACTCCAGTGTACACAAAAGACATATAACTCATCCTGCGCTTCTCTCAAAAAGATCATCCTGCAGAGACTCTCTTACCATACCCAGCATTCGCTGAGCGAGCTCAACGAGCATGCTTGGGCAACCTTATACCGAGATATGGGAGATATTTTCCAGGGTAAACCCAGATGTACATAGCTACAACGGGGAAAATTGGCAAGGCATCGAAGATATAGATGCACCACTCGTGAGACTCCGTGTATCCTGTACGTCCCAAGGAGAAATCGACCATTCGATAGATAGAACGGATCTCGGACATGTTAGAAACTTTTGGAACGAGGGGCAGTAGAGACAGTACATACCAGAATGCAAGCGCATGCGATATTTGTCACATGAAGCAGAGCAGGCCAATTCTTCTTCAATTTGCGCTCTCCTCCATCGATTGTGATGTATTTCTCACTGGAATTGCTGATTCTTGACTCGAATTGGGAATCGAATCGTCTTGCGATGAAGTTGAAGCGTATTGCTATGACTGTGAAGAGTCCAAAGCAAGCAAGTTGGATTGCGACGCCAATTCTGAAGAAACACTGAGTTAGAGAATTTTATTTTGACAGATGTGTCGTAAAATTCGAAGACTTACTGTGCAATGGTCCTTCCCTTGTCCGCTTTCTCTTGTGCGTCTGGAGATGTAGGATCCACGGTCGTAACTTTCACCGCACCCACAAGTTGAAGCAGTAGAGCAACTGCAGAAGTATTTGTCAGAACAGTTTTCCTTGTAATCAACTCTTAGTATAACTTACGGACATCCGATGCAACGAAGATTGGTGTGACGAAACGCGGTGAAATCCAGAGGAGCTTAACTGTCCTTGCTTCGCGCGGTACAACATGGAAGACAATCCTGCCCTGTTTGGGGTTTAGTAGGAGCTTGAGATCGAAGGATTGGTTGATATACGAAGATAACATAGCAAGCGGCAGCCATAAGCACCGGAGCCAGGACAATCAAGGAGAATTGAACAACATAGATATCCTTATCGTAGACGTTTTGCGTCGAGATGCATCGTACAATGTAACCTCCAGCTTCCACTGCAGAGATGTCAATCAGTTTTGATGGACTGGGGTTAAGGTGGAGTGGGCAGTGGAGAATGGGCCCAACTTACTCCCAGCAGCAAGCACCATGATTATCCAAACCCACGATTTGTACCTCAGCCATTGCGCCGCTGTTCCGATAAATGCCAAATTGTACAGTACTGAGACGACAATAGCCGCCGTGAGCGATGGGTCATAGCGATAATAAGAACGCATATTGATTGAGGAAGGCTCGAGGTCCAGTCACTGATGTTTCCCAACGTCCCAGGGAACCAGACAATTGGAAATGAGAGGTGCTGTGGCGATTGGCAGTACAAAGGAAAACGCGTTGTGGTCGATAGCAGTGTCTAGAGGTGAAGCGCTGAAATAATGAAACAAATTAAAAAAAAAAAAAAAAAAAAATTTCTAACAATACTTTTCGAGGACGGAAAGCAGGTTATATATCTCTTATCGTGTATTGCTACCGTGGCTGAAGCAGCAACTCAGACGACGAAATAGTGGCACAGTACATGCAAGCGATGAACAGCATTCCCAATGAGGATGTGATCACGGCCTCTGTATGCTTCTGATGCCGAAGACTAGATTGTGTTCATTGTTCTGAGAGATGTGGCTTTTCGGTTCACAGTGTCCTCTCATTTCGGCAGAGGACTGTGCAAAAATTGCCTTGGCGCTCCAGTGGGAAGCGTCGATTCGCTGGAATGCAGGGCCAGTCCCAATCCGGCAACCAGCGCGGGACAAAGAAGGGAGCGGAGACGACAAGTCCAATTACCGGCAGTGAACATGAGAGTTACAGGATTGAGAATAAATCATTATCACTACATAAAAGGAAACAAGTAACTGCTGAACCCTGTCTAATTGTGAACTCTTGTATCGATAAATGCTGGCACAAAATGCTACTTTCATAAACGCCGGTAACTTGCTATGCAATTGTAGAAACGCAAAAGAAAACAGATCTCATAATTTACATTAGTATATACCCGCAACGAACTTCAAGTCATGATAAGTCCGCGAAAAGATGACGTTCCAGTCAGACCCCTTCAAGTGCAAAGGTGATATCATGAACAATTGTATTCTCGCCCGGGAGCGGTATCGAGCCCAAAGTCGATCTCGTTGAGGATTGGTGTGTTTCGTTACTAGCAAGAACAGTGACTCGAGGAGCCATCAATTTCTTGATGGGTGTCTGCTGCGCGGTGGGCTGCATGAAAATTGTTGACGGTTTGCTTCCACCGCAACGGTACTCCCCACTGGCTCTCCCACTAGACACTGGTTGCATGAACAGAGTGGACGATTTACTTCCACTGCCATGATACTCCCCACTGGTTCTGCTGTCAAACAGATTTCGTATCCTAGGACTCATGAGAGTTGAAGCGCGGACTGAGTTCGTCATCATGGTTGAAGCTTGCACTGAACTCGTAGGCATTCTTCGGCCCGGTGCCGAAGGAAGAGAAGTTGCTCCCCAGACGTTACTGGGTACCGGCAGCGACTCGATTACGATCTTTGGGGCTGGTTTCGATGGGGTTGGTGGGTTATGGAGAAGTTCGTAGCGCGATTTGCCGATCCAGAGCATTTGCTCGTGCTCGCGGAGATACCTAGCACCTCCAAATGACTTTTGGACAATCTCTCTGCTTCTCATCCCAAGTGCTCTTCGTTCTGCCGCTTTCTCGTACATTCTCTGCGTGATTCTCGTGATCTCCTCCGTGGTAGGTTTGTCGCTGAGTGTAGGCGCGGTCGATCCTTCCGGGTCATTTGCGTACGGAGCCCATTCATCCAAAAGAGCAAGGAAATTTATTTGAGCACGAGCAAGATTCCGTGCATCGTTGGGCGCTACAACGGAACTAAAGCAGTCTCCAGTATCTGGGTCTGTGAGAACGCGGAGGGACGCCCCTACATCTGTGCACACGACTGGAGCTCCTGTGAGGGCAGCTTCGCCAAGGGCCAACGGAAGACCTTCGGAAATGGACGAATTGAGGAAGACCCAGGTCTTTTCGAGTACAGTCGTTGGGTGTGCCTCGCCGCACATCGTGACATAACGGGGCAGTGACTTAGAAGCGACAATCTCGAAGCAGTCGGTGGAGTACGAAGGAGCCTTATCAATGGCACCATAGATATCGAGCTTGTAATCTTTGAACCCCCACTCATTGACAATTATATCGGCAGCGAGAATCGCAGTCTTGATGTCCTTCGCATACCAGACGTGCGATAGCATGGTAACAGTTGGGACTGTTGATTTGATTTCGCTAATGGGAGCAAATTTCGTCATGTCCGGGATACCGTTCACCACCGGATCGATCTTTCTCTTAAAGGCATTTCGATGCTCCAATCTGCCTTGGCTGGTACCGATTTCGACCTCCCATCCAGGATTGAAGAAATCAGCACAGGGGAGAATCGTGTCCGCGTGGTGGAGGATCAACTGGCTCGTGATCCGCATAAGTCCTAAGAGTGAATTGCGCTGGTAGAATCAAGTCAGTGATTGGAAAAAGAAACGAGCAATTGAAGGGATTGCGTACGACGAAAGGAGCCATCTGGCAAAGATCGGACGAAAGGTAGAGATTTGTTTCTCTCCAACTTATAGCGTGATCCCAGATCTGGAGCGTGCATCCCCTCTTGATTTTACACACGATACCGTAAGAGGCGCTAACGCTGTGATGTGAAGCTTGGAAAATGGGAGGGATCTTCTCAGGCACAGGGATGGAGAAGATGAACAAGTATCGAAACCAGAGCTCAAGAGCGGCATCGAGTTGAGCGACTGTTGGAATCTCGGTTTGGAACCACTCTTCGGAAGGTGTTGGGCTGACGAGGTCCTCGGAGATCCATAGGTTTCGCCATGCATCCTTCGCTGTTCGACAGGTCCAGACTGCGCCCCAATGTTTCGAATCTGAGAAGTATGTGTTAAGGTTAACCAAAGCTCTGGTAGTTCTGTGGCAAGTGGATAAATCAGCAATGTTTTTCAACGAATACGTAGAGGGCAAACCCAAGATACATTAGGAGACAAAATCTCAAGTACTGATACGCAGTAAGAAGATTCTCATAGGGGCAGGAATGCTTACTGGAGGATATTGCTATTCGAGATATGACTGCTCCTGGCACCTTTAACAAGCGCAGTCAGAATCGGGAGAAAATTCCTTTCAACGTCGAGTTTGGTAGCGTGCCGCGGCACGTGCTCCACGTCAGTATCCAACCGATCTTTAAAAAGGCCGTGAGTTGGCGTCAAGAAGTCAAGGCCCCAGAGAGGAATAATTTTCAAGCTCCTCACATTCATCTCCGTCTGCGATTTTGCATTAGCCAGTGTGCACGACAACGTGAATGCGACGTACCTGATGCTTTGGCAACCCAAAATCGTTCGCAGATTCTGCGATCATGTGCCATTTTACCGAACGTAGATTGTTGATCATGTCACGACGACACGCTGAAACTCCTCCTCCCTCGTTTGGCCAGGTGCCTGAATCCACTGCTAGGACCTGTAGTTCATCATTGTTGAACTCTGGTGCCTTGGATATCGAGCGGCTATTCGCATCGCCTCCCTGTCCAAAGCTGAGTAAGTCGGCCATCTTGATGGCTAGTGGTGCCCAGCCGGATATTGAATTGTCTAGGTCAACTGATGCCATGATGCCATCCGCATTATTATTAAGGAAAGCTTCTGCGGATTTGAGATCGCCTCGATCACGTTTCCGCCAGTACGGACGTAGCATAGGTTCTCTTCGGAGTAATCTCTCATCCAGCCACCTGACCATGACTCCATCAAATCCAGGGGTATCTTTCCAAGCCTTCCAAAGCCGCGATCGAGCCCTCGAGGTCGAGACCTGGATATGATGGGTGTGGAAACCTAGCCATCTAAGAACTGCCCGAGGGCGAAGCGTCTTAAAGCTTATAAGGGGGTCGTCGTTGAGAAAGCTGAACTTCGCTGGCTTTTTGAGCACACCCAAGTGATCCCATTGAATGATTGGTGGGGTTTCAACGATCTCGCCGTTCAAGGTCGTATGAATCGTGGGATGGAACTTGTGATCGTAACTCCAGCGCGATTCATAGATATCTGCTCCAAGCACAAACGTCGCCTCAGTTACTTGGGAATGTGGGATCCACCTGGATTCGTCCAATCTGTCTTGCTGATTGATCGGTGGTGCCGCCCATGAAACTGTACAGGACAAATGTGGAAGGACGAACTCAGCGCGAAGCAGCTCGTCCTCGGAGTTGCTGCCTTGTCGATAATGACAATTGAATCGAATCAAACTGCCTTGTAGAATGTAAGATCCGTTTTGAACCAAGCCTCGATAATTATATTTCAGCTCTTCGAATTGGTTTGGGCCATTGATGCACCTCCGAAGAATTGGAAACCGGGGATTGTGGAATTTGGACAGCCGCTTGCGACGTGGTCCACCGTTCTCAGAGTAATATTCGTATTTGTAGACGTTTTCCTTGGTACCGTTGCAGTAATCCTCTCTTTGAAGGAGCATGAATTTAGAATATGTACTGATTCGCTGAAGTGTCGCTGTATCCGTGGGTTCCTTCTCGAAATTGCCACGATATTGGTGAAGCTTGAATATCCCAGCTCGAGTATCGGTCACGTGGATAAATGCTGTGGACATGCCTTCAGTGTTCTCGATGACAATTCTTTGACGTTTTAAAGCAACCGTTGTCCCATCGATGCGATTCCATAGTGTTTTGATATCTCTCCGTCCATGGAATAGAAACAGTGGCATCAAAAGATCTTGAAAAGTCTTCACGTATTTCCAGACTCCGGTCATCAAGAACATGGTAATCGTTCGAACAAACTCGGAGTTTGAAAGCAATGCGCAATCAATCTCCCGCTGAAATTCCGCATCTGCGACAAATGCGACAGCCAGTAGTTTGAGAACAACGCCAGTGGTGTGATACACAACACTGAAAGGGGTTTTGAGGCCCCGTAAAAGCAGCCCTACCGAGAAGTGTGTTACCGGATTTTTAACCCTCAGAAACGGGACGGATTCAAGGGTCTTCTCATCGTATACGTTGTCATCCTGGACACTGTCTCGCGCTCCTAATGCGTATCTTCGACTTGACATCGCGACGAAAGCGGCAAAGTTGCACCGAGAAAGAAATGTCTTGATTGGCGTTCCGCGAGCCTGGTTGAAAATGAGCCATTCCCGTTGGGATTGTGTGAGCTCTCCATCATCCTGTCCAGAGCACCGTCTAATGACTAGCTCCCTGATGTCTCTGGGTGTCCGCTCCCAATCAGTATCAGGCTGCAAGCCTAATGCTAAATGCTGGAGAGACTGGTCTTCGCAGAATCTTGCTAGTGATCTGGCCTCGGCGGATGATGGTTTCGATAAAAGCAAGAGATTTCTTACACTCTGAGAGATCGATGATTGTCTCATCATCTGTGACGTTGGAGGGGCGAGTAAATGTTCGGCGAGTGTAGCATCATCATGACTTAAGCCCATGAAGCTTTCAGTCACAGCATGGAAAAGGATCTCAGCAGTACTATCATACTGTCAGTAAATAAATAATATCGTGCGACGTTTTACTTACGCTCGGCAGAATATGCTGATACTTGACTGTTGATTCGCCACATCCATCATCTCACAACCAAGTATTATCCGAAGATTTCTATTAGCAAAGTAGCAAATGGCCTTCACATCGGTAAATTCCGTAGTCATCGCGGCCATCGGAATACAATCAATGACGACAGTACCAGTCTCAAAGAGATGTATCGTTTGTTCCAGAAGCTCGGTGGCTTCTGGGAAAGCTTCAAAAGCTATCCTCGATGGTGCTACCCGGGAGTTGCTGTAACTTTTGAGAGCATGGAGTAGAACGGACTTTATTTCAAGTCCCGGATTTTTGAGGGGCTCCACTTCATAACGCTCCTCTTGTCGCAATGCGCGAAGATTCTCGTACAAGATTCGTAGCTCATCTTGCGAAAGCAAGGGATCTTTGCCTGGATCACTAAAGGCGTGATAGATGCCGTCTGGAGAAATCTTGCTATAGGCATGAACCCCTCCAGATGAATTCACAGCCGTCTTCGTTGATCTTGTCTTGATGCGTGCGTAATATAGAGACAGGAACCCTGCAGTCCAGCATGCTACAGCAAGTGCAGTCACATCGCAATACATGAAATTCGGAAAGAAGTGTCGTAGAAGTTGCCCTAATGGTATACCAATAAGGACTGCTGCAATCAACGGCTTCAGACTTCGAGGGCCAGTAAAAATCTTAGTATACTGTCGCATATATCAATCAGTAAGGGACTTGTTAGGATGGGGGTTTGAGTTGTACCTGATACCAAAGCAGACCTTATTCACATGTCAGTAATGGTAGTATAAAGTCAATCCTCATGTGACGTACCTGTATAAGCACCAATATATGCCAGAAATAGAATGGTAGACTCCTCGGTACTATCAAATACCCAAAGGAGACTCGAAGAAACAGCTAAACTCCAGACGTGGAACAGCAAATAGCGGCTAAGCATCGTCCAGTATAGGAAGCGCCTGGCGCGCACTTCTCCTTTCACTGCCTCTGGAATGGAAGAAACATCCCCAATCAACATGTTCTGGCCCCGGGCTGTCATTGTATGGAGTTTGGCGGCATTGAAGTCTAAAAGCACTGCTCCAATCAGATAATAAGCCAACGCAAACCCGACGGGCATGCGATATCTTGTGTTCATTGCCGAAAGCCCTAGTACCTGTCCCCCAGCGAGTAAAGCGTTCCATTTGTCGAGAAGGGCCACAATGAAGTAAAGAAGACTGCATCCAACCTAACAAAATTCAGTTCTTCTCGCATCAACAAAGATTATTTGGGGCTAACCTCATCTCCTGCCTGACGCCAATGAATGAAAGCGTTATGCAGCCGTATGCCCGTCTGTAGCTGTTGGAGCGTCTGTAATGCTACTTTGGTCTGCATGTTCCAGGTTGAAGAATATGGGATCGGCAAAGGTGTCCCAGCGTAACCACTGTACCACTCCAGCAAGAATACAGTCGCCTCGTAGCTTTTCGCAAGGGCCAAGACTAAGGGGTCCTTCGTCTTCTTCGCGAACCATTTTTTAGTTAACGATATTTCTCGTACCATTGCATCTCTTGCAAGCTTGAGTGCCGCAGGATCAGTCAGATGATCCAAACATTTCTCGTTCCCCTCCTCACAGGTCTCAATATACCATTGCCGTAGATCCTGGTCAGTAATCTTCTTGATCGTAAGGTACCAGGTCGTCCAGCGTAAGCCGGTTCGTCGAACACCCAGCGCCAGCAAAGTGACGAAAGTATAAAGAACCGAGAGATATATGTAGATATCGTGATTTGGAACAAAAATACTCAGGACAGGAGAGATGAAAAGGATAGGGATGACTAGAATGATAATGGGGCGTCCCTGAAAGCTTGTGAGTACAGTAATCATTCAAAACGGAAGGAAAGTCTTACGGATTCGAAGGCGGAACCAGGGTATGAGAAGTTAGCAAGGCTGGCTAGTAAACAAAGATAAGATGTCAGTCCAATCAAGTACAAGAAAAATACGATCCCAGCCATAATGCCACTGATAGCTCCCACAGCAGCCAGACCGATAACTGCGACGGCAAGCGTGAATGCAAGCCCTCCAATGAGTCTCGTTACTACAAACATATTCATAGCAGAAAATGCCATTGAAATAAGGTAGTAAGAGCCCCCGCATGTTATCCACGTGCCGACGGCGCCGGATATTAGCAAAGAGATCATCAGTCCCAATGTAGCGGAATGCTGCTCTCTGTGGCTCATGAATCCGCTGAGATAGAGCCCTCTACCAGTCGTCGTGAGTAGGATAATATCGAGTAATGCGGGGATTGCGAAGACGCTCAAGAACGTAAACTTTTGGGTACCCGACATTGTCGCTTTTTCTGACTGGGGATCGACATCAATCTTGGCTGCTGCATACGACGAGGGGATGTTCTTTTCGGTGTCTGAATAGAGTGGAGGCTCATGGCCAGCCTTGTGATGGTAATCTCGATATCGATCAGATAGAAGTTTCCCGAATGCGCTTGGGGTGAGGTCGAAGTAAGCCTCGCATCGAGCACCTGTAGCGAAAAGTTCTGCAAAAGCCGCCGCTTGATCGCTTTGATCGTTGAATAGTGGATTGCGATCTGAAACTTCCATATACGCCTCGTCGAATGCGTGCCTCCGCATAGCACAGAAGAGAGAGATGGCAACCAAATCGATTCTGGCATCGATATCGTTGCTCAGAATACTGTCGGAAAGATTCTGAGTCACTTCCTGTAGTTGGTGAAGCCGCCGATTTTTGAGAACTTCTCTGACCCAGACGTCAATTTGGATAAAAGTTGCCAAGGCTAGCTTTTCGCTGGGGTATTGAGAGCCGGACTGCTGGTACCATTGGATACGACAAGCGATCAGCTCCTGTGCCGACACTCGACCGCTGAGATACCCAACCGTACTCATTTCTTTCATTTGAACAAAGTCTGTAGCATCCAGTAGCTGGCTTTGGCAAGCGTCGTGGATTTTGTGAACTAAGGAGAGATCTCCAGTGGCGGGTGACAGACTTAGGGATTGAAGGAATTTGAGCAACTCCGCTGGCGAAAGGAGACTGACATCTTGCAAGAGTCTAGGAGGCAGACTAGACGGTTTGATAAGGGTCGTTTTCCACTCTGAGAAAGCTATCTCAGCTTTGAAACATTCGTGCCTAGGACATCCGCGACTGGATAAAAATGTATGCAAGATCACACCTGTGAGGTCCTGAACATTTCTCGACAGATATATGTTGAAAACGGAATCCTCATCCACACGATACACGGCCCAAAATCTTGTTCCGGGTTGAATTTGAAATCCAGAATCCAGGCCAATGTGCGCTCGAATAGGGTTACTGTTGGTCGCAGAAACACTGCAAAGTTGTTGGGCGAGTTCCTGCATGGCGGCAAGCCAGTCCGACATGATTTTTGGCTCTCTGGAACCGACAATATTGCAAAATTGGACTAAATCGTGTCCCATATCGCTCAATTGAGAGTGCTTGATCTCGTCTAAGAGCTGCATTTCTCTCAGCCGTTCCTGCAACTGGACCACATTCCCGAAAGATTTTCGACTGGCAGAGAATCCGAGAGGGAAACATCCGAGGTAGTCGTATGATGCTCCATTGGGGGAGCTTGATAGAGCATGGCCTGCTTTTCTGTCCATTAATGATAACCAGGCTAGAGGATTGTGTACATCGCGTGACTCGAAATCCTGGGACATATTGCTTGTAGTTGGAGAACTTGACTGCATCGTATAGGACGATTGATCGCTGAGACTTGATAATTCGGAGGTAGTTCGCGCATGGAAGCTAGTTTCTTCTGTAGAATGTAGCAATTCAGATCCCCAATTCGTCTGCTCCCGGCTGGTCCGTCGCTCCTCAGTTTCAACGCCGAGCAAGGACTGCAATTTGTCGACAAATTTTGCATTTCCTGCGGAGTATTCGGGAGAGATCTAGGACGGCGTTAGTATAAACAAGGCCCGGAAAGCGTTCAATCACAACAATGAAACCTACACTCTGATTAGAGCGCCACTTCTCATGCGTTTTCATCACTCGTGATTCCTTCAACCAATCGAACGCTGCTATTGGCTCTTTCTGACGAAGACTGAGTTCCGCGGAGAACAAGGCAGACCTCGCTCCGATCCAGGTTATTGCGGAGTAAAATCTTGACCACTGATAACTTCTTTTGATGACAGCGTTCAACGGCGCTGAATTATCATCTAGAGTCTCACACAAAAGTACCACAAAACTGCGTAAGCAAGCCTGTGATACAAATGCTTTGATAGTGGGTCTCATATCCGCCATCTGAAAAGCGTCACGCTCCTCCCCATTTTCTGATATCGTTCCATTGCATAACACTAAGCCTGTGACCTCATCTAATTCCGTCAACTTCGGATCCAACAGGAACTTCGGGGGGCTAGCTTCGAGGTAGACAGAGAGCCCAAGTGAGCCGATAAGTCGTACAAACTCTATCAGCAATGGTACGGAGAAAGAATTCTCCCACCTGCCGATTAAAATGCCGGTAAAGGTGTGCCGCCGTCTTGACAGGTCATTCGAAGACTTGAGAAGTCTAGAAATCCATTCAGTCGCAGAGACAATCGGCTTCTGGCATGATTCTGTAACGACTTTTTCGATATCCAAACGTGCCAGAACTTGTGATGGCGTGCGGTACAGTCCACATAGCATTGTATCCATAACGCCATGCTGAGAAGGGTCCACAATGAGGAGATCCCACTCTGCTAAGAGTAGAATTTGATGTTCTGTTGGCGGGCTCTCGAATTCTCCAAGATAGACCCCATAACTGCTTGGCTTCTTTCCGACTCTTGCAATTTTATATTGGGAGAGGCCCGCGCAGGATTGTCGAATGAATGATTTGATCGAGGAAGAGACGGACCTGGCGCTGGCCCTTCGTTTCTAAGCATAGTTAGCATCAGAGCTGGAGCTACACGATAAATTCTCACTAAGAACCGTTTGCGCAAGATTTTAAAACCCAGATATAAAAGGAATACCGAGCCCAGGGCAACGGAAACGATTATGAAGCCAACAAGAACCTAGGATGCTGTTAGTAGAGTAAATTTTTTTTTTTTTTTTTTTTTGGAACCATGCAGAGAATCGTACAAATTGCCACCAGCTCTTCACTAGTCCATGCCAGCTAGAAGCTTCGACGCCAGTGATTTGTGCCATAAGGAGGAGGGTTCAACAGCAGGAGCGCTGCAATCGATATACAATAGCATACAAAGATAACTCACAACAAAGGAAAGTCTTCAAAATACTGAATCAGATAAACATTGAGTTGAAAATACGTCAGCACAACTGCACAAGATGCTGGGACAAGGTTCAAGGTAAGGTTACGGCGATGTAGACATGCCGAGGCCTCCCAGCCAAGTATACTTAATAGAGACACCCCGAATAGGCTTTGGTACCAAGTGCAAACCTTGGAGGGGTCTGCAGCTCCATTCGAGCGAAGCACTGTTCCTCTTCGCCTCAAACCCTAACGCGAGTGACGAATATAGAACAGGGGTTGAATCTTGCACTTACGACGTAGATGTCGGGCCAGGTTCCTAAAGACTTGGCAATTAACATCCTGGGCAACTCTCAAGGAAGTGTACTCAGCCTTTCACTTGAGCGAGTGCATTCCCCTGGAGTACCGACAAGCAGGGAAAAGTCCCTAAAGTCCTTGAGGCCCATCCCCGGGCACAAAGACTGCGTAGGGCCTCTACGGGAAGCAATTGTTATTCGAAGCATCATCTGAAGCAGTCAACTGATGCTGACCGAACGTGTTTGACGATGCCTGGCAGTGCGAGTGTGCATTTGGTTGTGGGTAGCCTTGCCACGTCGTTTGGATAAACCCGTTTTTAGCTCCAGCTTAGTCACCCTCGCTGAGAAGCGCATTGGCCACGTTAAAGCTGAGGAGGCGGGGAACGTTTTACCATCTCCAATCGCTGATCTTCTGTTCTTCCTGCATACCGTTTAAGCAACCATCTTAAAATACTCAAAGTGATATTCAGGGGTCAAGGGGCAACGCAAGTGCATCCCGCGCAAATGGACGTGACGTCAGTGAACTGGCAACAGGCTGGAAGTTGAATTTTTTTTTTTTTTCAGTGCCATGGCCCTCTTGGCCTGAGTCTGCTTGCTTCTCTCCGATGACCCAATGCCGAGGGGCCGAGGCCAAATTTTATCTCCCCATGCCACTATGCCATGTCAGCCCTGCGGTTCTGTCAAGTCCTCGGGTTGGACCATTGGTTCCTGCCACGCATGTAATTCTCGCCAACAGTCCCCCATTGGCGGCTGTGTCTTTTCCGGTTTCCTTGGGAGTTACGGGTGATGAGCCTCGTGGGAATGGTGGCTCAGAAACGAGCACAAGGCTTGCTTGATCTACCATCCCGGATGCTCACTCTACGCCAGGGAACATTGATTTGTCGCCTGAGCAAGCCGAAGAAAAATCAATATTATTCTTTTGGGTAACCTCTCCGTTTTAAGCAGGTTTCCACGCGTCTTAAGGTCTTATTCGGGACCCGTCTGAGAGCTGAAAATTCTTCCTTTGATCCACTGTTGTCCGCCAACTCGTATTTGGATCTGTCGTTCTTTATATATTGATTCGTGTTCTCGAGAGCATCAGCCGCTCAAGCTACGCTCATTTTACAGTTGAATTCCAAAGCCCTCACCTTGGCATCAAAATGTTGATATCTCGCCTCGGTACCTACATCGTCTTGGCAGCCGCGGTGTGGCTGCCACCTGTTTATGCCCACGGCAAACACCGAAGAGGAACAAACGACACCGCCGTTGCTTCTGAATCTGTAGCAATTACCAATGGCCAGACCGTTGCTATCTCCACTGCAGCCCCAAAAGCTCTTGTGACAGTCTCTGTGGACAATGTAGCTCTCACCGCAAACACAACTTCCGCGAGTTCAGGCAATGTCACTGCAGATACTATAATAGCCGATACCATCAACAGCACGGCATTGGTCATTGCTACAGATCTTGTCTCCGCATACTCGGCATATTCTGGCCTGAATGATCATGGCATCCCTTACTATGTTCTGGTTGTTGGAATCAACGGCACAGAGTTGCCAAGCTTAAATGACTCAGCGACCGTGGGTAACTATGGACTCATCGTTGTTCTATCAGAGGTCAGTTATTATTATGGCGGCACAGAGGGATACCAAAGCGCTCTCACTACCGATCAATGGACGGCCCTGTTCAACTATCAAGTCTCATTTGGAGTGCGAATGGTGAGACTTGACGTTTACCCTTCAGCGGACTCTGGAACGACGGCTTTGGGAGGGTGCTGTGATACAGGAGTAGAGCAGTTCATATCCATTACGAATGATACCGCCTTTGCTTCAGCTGGTCTCAATGTGTAGGTGACTCCGGCCTCATAGTTCAAGTCGCTAACAAGCGCAGTGACGCGACTGTAAGCAGCCAAGGATTGCGGCACTATCCCGCCTCCATTACCAACGCTTCTATCGCCACAGAAATTGCACAATTTGCAGTAGCCGATGGTTTCAGTACTGTGTCCACTGCTGCTGTCATCAACGAGATCGATGGAAGACAGCAGGTACGTTCACAACTCAAATGTTTCCATCACGTGATCTAACATTCCTTCGGATGGTCTGGTTTACCTCATTTGCAACGGACTGGAGTTTGACTTCAAACTTTTTGCAACACGCTTGGATCCACTGGGCTACGAGGGGCATTTGTGGGTCATCATTCAATCATTCAGAGGAAGAGATCAACACAGCCATTCTAACTTTTGCCCAGACGCTGGATATCGCCGGGCTCTGTTGCCTACGCAGAGTAAAGCTTCCAATTTCATTATCCCTGCTTTGGAGACTCTTTAAGCTCTATTCAAATGGCGTCTACAATGCACGCAGTCTTCGTACAATTCTGTGCCAAACAACAACTCTCAGATCCCAGGCTAACGAAATGTAGTTGATGATATGTTCTTGTATGAACTCTTCCTATTGAAAAGATGGCAAAGCAACTAATGATATACTAGGGAATCCGATATTTACAGCCCGAACGGCACTACGTACAGAATTGGGACAGCCGATCTCGCTAATCACATCACGTTCATGACGAACATGAATGCGAAGCTTAATCCTGGCAGTGATTGGTGGATGGAAATAGGTCACAATGGCAATGGAAACATTGCAGTGAGAGCTTCCTCAAGGTTCTGACACGCTGACTAATAACTGACTTTGATCTTAGCAATCTGAAGATCTCGACGAAACTGACGAGCTCTGTAGCTATGGAAGTATCGAATATGCTCATCAGATCGATACTCCGTTGGAATTTATGAAGCCTCTCGGGACTGGGACGAGCCTTTGGCCAGTCACGCCAAGCATATATCCAGACTATACCGCCAAGTGCCTGCAGAAGGATTCTCTGTTGGTTTGGTGGCAGGTTGAATCGAATCGAGATGCGTTTTCGCACATTACCCACACTTTTACGCATGAAGGTCAAGGTTTGCAGCCCCTGAAACTCTACTTGGCTCTTCTATCTTCCCTTGATGAGTAATCACTAACTTTGAGAACTTTACAGACAATGCCACGTACTCGGACGTTTACAAAGAAATGTCGTGGAATCAGGCTTGGCTTAGTGCATCGGGACTGGCCGCAGCTAAGAAATTCAGCTCTACCGGACTTATCCCACCAGCTATCACTGGTCTGCACAACGGCGACGCTTTGAGAGCTTGGAGCGATTGTGGCATCACTCATGCTGTTGGCGATAATACACGCCCCGTTCTACTTAACAAGGTAGGTTTATGGAGTGCCTTATAGAGTTTCTCTAGCTAATTTGTCATCTCCGATCAATGAACATTGGCCACTGATGACTACAGTCAAAGAAAATGGGTTCGCAGGAATCCAGATTACTCCTCGCTGGGCTACAAATATTTACTATAATGTGAGCTGATTCGCCTTCATATCAGATGCTGGGCTCGCCCAATCACATCCCAGTCTGTGGAGATGAGGAGCTCTGAGTTCTCAACTTTGCCCAATTTGAAGGGAGCTAATCAGCTTTCAAGTGTGATATGCCGGACTGCACTGTCCTCGAGTGGATCAATACTTCTGCAGGATCTGGGAATATCACAGATCTCCTCGAAGTCGAGAAACAGACCAATGTTCGACATTTGCTCGGTTTACATCACGATGCATACATGTTTCACCAAGCCAACTTGCGTTACATTGGAGCTGCTACGTACACAATAAACGGAGTTACGGAGCAATTATCACTGTTCCAAGCGTGGATGGAGACGGTAGCACAGGAGTTTATCCGACTGTAAGGATATCTATCCTACTTTTCTGCTCTTATCAACAATACTGACTTCTATTACAGAGTCC
Source organism: Gamarada debralockiae (assembly GCA_002803225.1). Lineage (NCBI taxonomy): Eukaryota > Fungi > Ascomycota > Leotiomycetes > Helotiales > Hyphodiscaceae > Gamarada > Gamarada debralockiae. The sequence continues at coordinate 57,904 of NXFV01000191.1, read as the reverse complement.
AATGGCCAGTCCTCAATTACAAACATGACGATGTGAGTTTTCTGTAGCAGTTTATATATAGTTCATTTGACTAATGTGCTAGTAGCTTTCGGCACTGTTTATGGCTCGGATGATCCGCGATGGATGTCTGCCAAACCTGAGCTGGCAACTAGACACATCGACAGAGACCATTACGGGAGTTACAGTTACTTCAGCTGGTAATATCTGCACAGAGCCGCTTCCCATCACAGTCCCCGGTACCGTCACGGATACTCAAGGCTTCACAACTGAGCAAGTTGGCAACGACCCGTTGACAATCTGGGTGACATTGTCAGGCAGTCCCGTGACCTTCACTCTCAGCACACCTGTACCAGTGTAACTGCCTGCACGGCTCTGAGACTCTTAGCTGAGAAAACTATTTGTGGGATGGTTGTGGTGGTGTGCACGTAGTCGGAGATAATCCTTTAATTAGCTAGCTACTTAATAATAAAAGCCCTAATAATTTGTCGCCATGAGAACCTATATAGTAGTGCACTGCCCACATCATTTCGAGAGTGGTGAAATCAGTAGCTCTGGCCAGACCCAACCCACTACAAATGCTACCTACCCCGCAAAATGCCCGCAAGCTCCCCACCAAGGAAGCTATCACTTCTTACTGTACATACAGCTCTGCAGAACAGAATGTTCGCCCCTAAGTATCAAGGGGAAAAAAGTCTGAAGACCTGAGTGGCACCACGCTCTCAACATTGATTGGTGATACGTGACCTCGTATCTGCCTCAAAGGCTCGTACTCGCAGAAATTCTGCCAACATTTTCAGCCAAGAATAAACAAGAACGTTGCCGAGCGTTCCTAAAAGTTCCATCGTATGTTATTATTGCACCATCTACATAAATCCCTACCCCTGCAGATCGTACCTGAACCCGGCCCTGCATTTACCCCTCCAAAGGATCCATGACTGGGGCATTCAAGAGTACTCCGGATTTTCAAGACTTCAGCCTTGTGGAGCTTCTCGTTTGGTCCTCAGCCTAAAGACTTCGTGATCGCTGCCATTTATTGGCTTTACATGGATCAAAGTCGCCAGCCTTCCTCGTACCGGTCGGGATGCCATCGATCGAGTACGAAGAACGACTGCACATATAATCACTTCACATCCTTGTATCCCTCCATCTAGTCATCAAAAGCAACCTTTCCCTTCCTAAAAATAACAAAGTGTCGCAACAAACAAATGCAACAGGCTGAGGTTGATTGTTACTTGAAAGACAGAGAGATAGGGTCGCTGGTTGAGGTTGGCTGTCAATCAAGGAAGTGGATTATCTATTTACCTGGCATTCCTTGGCATGCGGCTTTAGCCTGAATCTCAATGGCGGCAGGGTGCATCGCATTTATAGAGAACGCCATTGCGGCTTGGATCGATATGGTCAGATCCCAGCCATGTCACTCTTGCCAGATTCGAGGCACAGGTACAGATGACGCGGAGTCGAAGATTCCCGACCAGCCTGCTGCATCTCGTATTATCTGCATACGAATATTGTTTCCTAAATTGTCTGCCAACTTCCAAGTGTGCTGGGCCGAGGCGTTGGGCCGGCAACTGGAAGGAGTGGCTGATCAGCCCTGTCAGTTACGGAGTATTGTCCGGGGTGCTGTGCTATCCACCTTACGGAGAAAAGAGAATTGTATTTGACAAGGTTGGGGATCGTCAGTGGTCCAAGTTGGCACGAATATGACTGGACGCGTCGTCCAATATCACAGCTTGGTATTGAATTGTGGACGGGATGGACCCCGATTGTAGTAGAGAACTCTATTGCTTACGAACTTCGGATGGCGGGGCCGCAAGCGCACTCGAAATGCCACCCAGAGCTCACGACATAGCTTGATACATTTTGAATCCCAGCTGGTGGCAAGAGAAATCTTTGGAAGCGAAGGAGATCTCGAAGTTGGGCGAATCTGGTATGACTTTCAGATGTAGAGATCGCGAACCACGCCTTGTAGCCAATCTATCAGCCGCATCTGAACCAGAATACTGTACGCAATCAAACAGGTTGATTGAAACGAAGTCTTGAATTCTGTCGCAATAAAAATAGGAAGCTTAATAAGTGGATGGATTTCATTCAACCAACATTGACCTGTTCTCGAGATCAAAGACGACGAGTCTTTACAATTGTGTGCAAAGAGAACTTAAACCGAAAGTACTTCGTCAGACCGCTGGAAGGGTTTTGCCGTACCTATGTATATTAATCAATCATATTCTTGGATAATAATAAAAAATTCTGCTTTGGCTGGTTGAGTTCGAGAATTCTAGGACCCCTAAGAGCTAGATCTAATTCTTGTCAGATCGATATCGCCAAGGAGCGCCTCTAGGAACCCGTTCTCTGGGAACTTGGTTAGAAAAATACTCTCGTGGCTGTATCATAGGTGTCCAGTCATAAAGGTTATTCTAGATGTGGCGAGGTACAGCAGAAAGGAGCTCTCTGTGCACATGCAGCAGCATGCAAACAGCCTCCAAAATCAAGGAATAGCAGGTATGATTGGAATACGAAAATTTGGTCCCCCACCCTGGGGATGCTCGAGAAACCAACATTCTGCCGAGAAATAGAATACCCGATGAGTATTTTAAGATCAACCGAAAGAGTGATTGATAGTGTGGCCTCAAGAAGTATTCATGGCCCTTGCGGATAACCTCAGACGGGAAGTGATTTTCGCCATATCAGAAGGTCTCGGGAAAGTGTTTGTAAATTTTTATATATGTGCCGCACTGGCATCCAGGGTAATCGTCCAAAATAGAAAGTGACAATATAAGACGAGGCTGGGTCGAGCCTTCACAGATATTAAAATCGTGAGCATACCCAAGCATCACTTCGGGCTGTCGGCCTATCCATAAGCGAGAACCACGTTCTAAATCAATGAGCAAGTTTGGCTTGGCTTCAAACTTAATATCGAGGTACAAAAGTTCAACATGGGGGAAGACATGACGAGGTGAGGACACACTGTCAATCCAAATACAACACCAACATGGATTACAACTTCAAGTCCAACGCTTCCAGCCCAGCGACATCCTGGTCTGAAATAACATTTGAGGAGGCGAATACTCCTTCGACCGAGGGTTCTCTTCTCCTAGATGAACCACGCGTTGAGAACACTGCAGACAGCACAGGACCTGAGCAGTATATTCTCGTGGTGGGAGGATGCGGGTTCATTGGCTCCCACACTGTCTGGGAATTAGCAAAAGCCGGTCACAATGTAAGCCGGCTCTCCAGAATGATGAGAACAAAACTAATGTTGCTTCCCAGGTTATTGTCATTGACAATTTGAGCAACTCGCACAAGGCCGTCTTTCAAACAATCGAGGAGATGGTCGCTCAACACTACCACGCTCAAGGCAAATCCAATCAAATCCCTTCATTGAGATTCCATGAAGCCGACTTCACTGATGACAAGGGTATGGCTGTCATTTTGAGGAGTTACGAAGTTCCACTTGGACTGGGGTTGGCTGCCTTCCCTCAAGCTATCCGTTGCGTCTCAAGCATCGCCGGAATCATCCACTTCGCAGCGTACAAAGCAGTTGGCGAAAGCATTCAAAATCCAATCAAGTACTATCAAAACAACCTCTGCGGCCTCATCAACTTCTGCTCCTTGCTCGGCGACTTTGGTATCAAGAACCTTGTCTTTAGTAGCTCGGCGACGGTCTATGGCACCGTAGCTGACATGGGTATTCCCTTGAGGGAAGAGTTTTGCAGTCATGAAAGAACGGCGTTTATTGATGATGATGGAGTCGAAAGAGTCGTAGAGTCAGGCTCTTCAGGACTGACCAACCCTTATGGGCGTTCGAAATGGATGTGTGAGGCGTTCCTGAACGACCTGGCCAATGCAGATCGGGAATGGAACATCACCTCACTCCGATATTTCAACCCGATTGGGTGTGACGAGTCAGGTTTGCTTGGAGAAGACCCCAGAAATGTCGCTAGCAACCTTATGCCTGTGGTCTTGAGGGTCCTTACGGGCGCCTCGCCTGTTTTGAACATCTACGGAGATGACTATGACACCGTTGATGGAACTGCGGTGAGAGACTACATTCACGTGACGGACCTTGCCAGGGGACATTTGGCTGCTCTCGACTCGAGAGAAAGTGGAGGATTTAGGGTGTACAATCTCGGCAGCGGTAGAGGTTACTCGGTGCTAGAAGTGGTTGCAGCAATGGAAACTGTTTCGCAGGGGACTATCCCAACGCTACTTGTTGGTAGGAGGGAAGGAGATGTTGGATCGTGTGTTGCTCGGGTAGAAAAAGCAGAGATTGAGTTGGGGTGGAAGACAGAGAAAACTTTAGAAGTATGTTGTCGTGATGTTTGGCGGTTCCTTGAACGTGTCATGAGAGAGCGGAATAATGTATCAGGTATGACAGTATGAACGCTCAAATTTTGTAGTTGAAAAGATGAAGAAGATAATGTAGCTATATGAGCACCATAAATCCAGGATCAGCTGATAATACCTTTCGTCTGACAACCAAAATTAAATGGGGACGATAGTGGAACCGACAGTAATAATTCAACAGAGCAGAAGTACCTAAGCAGCCATTTGGAAGTCTGTTAAAAATTCCCTGCAGCAGTTGGTGGCAAAGATTGTAACGCTGAACTGATACACACAGCGATGCATCTCTGCAACCTCGCATAGCAGTCGTACTCCGCTCTCATAGTGTGGATTACCCCAGGTGAGGCCCAGTCCCAAGAGCGGTAAAAGACATGCTTTTCTGCCACGATAAATCAATCCAGCTCGGATTGTTGAATAAGCAATAAGTGTCACAACCGTATCTCTCCCACTGACTGAAGTTCCTTCTAGAGTCCTTAATCTCGTTCCATGCACCCTTGACTGACACTCGATTTAAACTTTCATGTACTTCGAAATCCGCAACCTGGGGCAACAAAATTTTAACTGACCCTCAAAATCTTAGATCCATCATACGGCCTCGCTTAACTTCTTCCCGTGCCTCAGATTGCATCCAGGTACAAGCTCCTCTCGTGGATCTCTGCTGAAGAACCAAGATTTCTTACTGGTCAAATCCTCCACTTGGCGCATCTCAAGTCGCGGGACCGATTGACGACGAGAAAGGAAACGACGACGACAGGTCGAATAACACAGTAAATTTGGGCGGAGAGTTAAGTGATGGAGGACGTCCACATGCTTACATCCCCCTTTTGCGCCGTGTCGAATTCCTGAAGAACAGAAAACGCTCAAGTTAACGTGGAACACAAGATGCATATATAGTCGGACCACCAGACAGTGGAACGTCTCAAACAAACAAGCGCGAAACACGTACAGATTTCCATTTCTGATGCGTGGGCACAAGACCTAAAATACTTCCGGAACAATAGGCGAGCCACTTGCCGCCCCCGTCACCAAGATTTGTAAGGCACGAGGGGTACAGTGAATGAATGAATTCTGCTAATTTCTACATTTTGTATACGTGACATGAAACTGGCTGACAAGCCAAGGGTGCATTTGAACGGGTATCAACAATCTTCCACTTCACCCTCCCTTCTCCCATCCCATCTCTCCCTTCCTCGCTCAATTCACTCTGCACTCCCTTCCCCTCTTCCTCCTACTCTTTCCCCTTCCACCTTATATACAAAAGAAACCCCTTCAAACTAATATCTAAACTGCACCTTACTCCCCTTCTTCTCACTCTTTCTCAACCACTCCTTCGGACTCTCCGGCATAACCCACTTGCGACTCCACATCTCCCTACTTTCCAACACCCCTACATCCAAATCGACACCAGAATCTGAGCGCTTCTTTCGGGACCAGGGTTCTGTGTGTGGGTTTGAGAATATCGTTGGTGATTTGATGACGAGAGATGGGTGGGATGTCCACATGCTGACCTCTTGTGTGGGCGAGATAGTAGCTGAGGGCAATGATTTGGCGGTCCAAGTTTGCGATCTTGCGATAGTGACGGGAAGGGACTGGGGTGCAGGGGTAGATGTAACTGGACTGCTGGGTCTAGGTGTTGATGTAGTTGAAGAAGTAGAATGCAACCAATGCGTTGCAATTTCCGTCTTCTGCAGAGGAGAGAAAAGCTCATTCGAGTTCAATCTCGCGAGGGCAGCCGGGCGTCCAGAGGTAGCCTTCTTGATGTGTTCCCCTTTGATGTGCGAGAACATATCAGGCTCATTCTTCTTAGCTAATATAGTTTTCTTGGGAGCCATCCACATACTAACGCTTGGCGCCGCACGAGCTGCGGAGGTGGATGTTGTGTGTAGCCAGTGCGTAGCTTCACTGCTTGAGATGGCGGTCGGCACGAAGAGTTCGTTCGAGTTTAATATGGGAAGAGCAGTGGGACGTAGAGAAAACTTCTTGATGTGCTCACCCTTGAGATGAGCGAACATATCAGGGGACGCTACCTTCACGGCGGTTTTGGGTGTCCACATATCCCTATTCCCCTCCTCAACAACCACCTTGGGAGCTGTCCAGGTTTGAGCTCGCGTAATCTTGGCAGCTACTATCCAGTTACGCTCCTCAACTCGTGTTGATTGAACAGGCTGCCAAGTTTTTGTTGACTCAAGGCTCGGGAGTTTGGTAGATCGCAAAACACGGGCGCTGCGTTTGGTTTCTGTCTTGTCGTGCTCGAATTGAGCAGCTGCTACCTTACCCTTCAGCCACATTGATCCCACAGGAGCTTCGAGGGCTGCGGCGTGGGAGAATGGAGCTATCCACATGGACTTGGCTTGAGGCCGCACAACGTGGCAGATAGCTGCGGGGTGGATGTCTGTAGCTGAGGAGATGAGGGAGGAGGTGAAGAACACTGGGTGAAGTACTGCGGGGTCGTATTGCGGGATGCTGGCGTTGACTTTGACGTATCCAATGGCAGCAGGGTGGAACTCAGCTGCAGTTGACACCATGGATTCTGTGAAGAACACTGGATGACGGACCGCAACATCGTATTTGGGAGTGTTGATGGGCACTGCGGGTGCGCTCTTGGTAATAGCTTCCTCGAGAGCAGCCATCCACATCTCCGGGCTAGCCTTAGGTCGCTGCACACGCATCTTACCACTAGCCACAGCCTCAGCGAGCGCAGCTTCCCAGTCCGCTTTACTCGCCACCGGTTTCGAAAGTGTCTTTTTCGGCGTACCAAGGGCAATAGCCTCAGCAAGCGCCTCATCCCAATTCGCCTTAAAGGCAATCACAGGCCTGAACTTTTGACGAAGCGGCTGATGCTCAACCCTCTCTTCCTTCTTCACCGCCGTAGTCGGCTTCCTAAAATTCCTCTTCGGAGTCTCACCCAAGTTCACCGGCGCCTTAGCCTCCCACATATCCCTACTCGTCAGCACTCTTGACTCCCTCACAGGCTCCAAGCCCCTTCCCTTAACTACAGGAAGTTTACTCGCGAACTTAGCGTTCCCAGCATTGTCACCCGTCGGTGGTGGACTCGGAGATTTTCTGGAGGCTTTGGTATCCCACCATGATGGCGTGGCAGCGCTCTTGATGGATCCCCAGAGGGAAGAAGCTTTTGTGCTGGTGGACTTCAGGGATGCGCCTGAGATAGAGGATGTTTCGGAGGCCGGGGAGGAGCGACCGGATGAGGTTTCGGAGTAGACGGAGGGACTGGTGGGTCGGATTGAAGACTCGGAGATCCAGTGGTGTTCGTAGGGGAATTCAATAAGTCCGGACCACAGCGAGCGGGATGTGAGTTGAGCCAGGGATGATTGTATTGCGCGTGGCTTGCGGATCATGCTCATCGCCGCGGGTAAGAGAGTGGTGGTGCGGTAGTCGGATCGAGAGTGAGAGATGGAGAACAGTCCAACTATTGTAACAGATGTGGTCCTTACAGCGGGTGTCCACATGGTTTGTGCTGGAGCCTTGAGCGAGATGGCTGAAGTCCACACTGTACTTGCCTTCTCGACACTCTGCCCAGGAGCCCACAAACTCTGAGACGATAGAGTTGGAAGTGTTGCATTTGATGATCGAGGAGCGCGGACCACAGCAGTTGCAGCAGGGCTAGCTTGGGTAGTGCGGAACTCAGATCTCTTGGCATCCAAGGAGAAGAGACCAGCAACGTGAACCTCAACCGGCTCTGACTGAGGAGCCCACATGAAGCTCGACTCTGCCTTGGGTGCTGAACTCACACTCGATATGGGCTTGGGAGTAGTGTTCTCGCTCCACATCGGCGAAGGAGAAAGGCTTGTTGCTTCGGATTCAGAGATGGCCCAGAGATCGCGCGAGGACAAAGCTGGCAACCATACAGAAGGACGAGGCTTGGAGCGAAAAGCATTATCGGATGATGGGATGTATGCTTGCCAGATACTTGGCTCTGGTTGAGGGAGACCAATCTTGACTGCTTCCAAAGCAGAAGTCAAGCCAGTTGCCCAAAGCATGGACTCTGCTTTGGAGTGCTCCTTGGACGACATAGCCAACGGCATAATCGGTAATTTCGTCACCGGCCTTTGCGCAACCTTACCCTTCTGATAAACCTCCTCAGCCTCCTCCTCATCCTCCTCAAACTCCGTCTCATCCTCCTCATCATAATCCTCAATAATCTCCCTCTCCCTTGGGGGTGGCAAGAGACTATTCTTGCTCGGAACATTCTCGCTCTTCAACAAGCTCGCAATCTCCCACAGGGTCGTCTCATCAAAGTCATCATCGCTCTCCAGATCCTCATCTTCATCCATATCCTCATCATAGTCATCGAAGAACGAAGACGAGTATTCGGATTCTGGCTCCAGTTGATGGGAGCGAGCATCGAGCTTGGCGTTCAGGATTGGGCCGGGGAGGAGGGCGGGGTTGAAGGCTGGTTGGTAGACTGCTGAGTCAGAGGTTTCGCCCCAGGGGAATTGGAAGATTCCGAGAGTGTCGCGCTTATTGAGGAGAGGGACTGGACTCTCAACTATTCATTTGGTTAGTGACGGGCTTGGTTATGGGAGAAGGTACGTACCGATGTCTGGGAGGAATGTCACACGCTTCGATTTTCGTGGTGGTCTTTGAGTGACGGGTCGAGTCCTGATGCTCACAGGTCTCACCAGTCTGGAGCCCCATAAACCAACAACAGGTCGGCTGTGTGCTGCAGAAGATGGCTTTGACCAAAGATCGGAGCTGGTGATTGGGAGTGCGAATTGGATTTGGCGTTGTGCAGGTCTGATATTCTTTGCGGGAGGCTCAGGAGAGACAGCTCGCTCGGTTGTCTCGTAGGGAGGATTCCACATACGACCAGCTGCAGCCTTGGGCGATGGCAACTGTGCTTGCCAAAGAGAAATAGGCCCCTTAGGAGCGCTGAAAGCCGCCCGCTCATTCTCTGATTCAACTTCAGAGTCGGTCTCAACATCAGTCCCGGAGTCCACACTGTCAGGTGGTGTGGGGCTGCCCAATTTGTGTGACTTGGAAACAGATAAGAAGTTCAAGCTCCGCTTGCGAAGAAGAGTAGGGGCATTCTCCATGTATTCCATCTGAGCCTCAGCCAGGCGTTGCTGCCAAATAGAGGCTCTTGAATTGTCCGAACTCAGCGTTGACGTAGTGCAAGTGGAGTCATCTCCCTTAGATCGGAGCGTCATGCTGCTTCTGATACGTGCACGTCTAGAAACAACGCTTGAAGGAGTCCGAGAGGATCTCTGAGAAGATTCTCGCGATATTTCAGACTCAGATTGAGCAGGTGCTTGAGGTGTCATGATCGTATGGACCGTAGACATTGAGTCTCGATCCAGATTGGTTTGCATCTGCTGCCACTGGTTCTCTTGTTGACCCATCTCGTTCTCGAGATTCTCAAGAAGTCTGAATCTATCTTCGTTGACAGCATCTTCGCCATTTGAAGTAGCATCCGGGATGTGACGCAGAAGAGATCCCACAGACCCACGGCCTGGCTCCTCAAAGCGCTTCAACTGGGCTTGAATCTCCGCGATTGCTCGCTCAGGAGACTCAATGACAGGAGGAGATGGTTCCGCCGTACGAACCACAACTGTTGCACTTCTGCCTCTCTGGTTCAGGAGCAGAGGCGTTGGCGGAGGCATTTTGCGAGATCTCGTGCTTGCCTTTCGCTGGGTAAACGTTGGAAGGTCATCACCGATTCGACGATGCCACGTTTTACCTGCCCTAGTAGTTGGTATCTTGTCACCTGGTAACGATTGATCGGCATCAAGGAAGAATGACTGTCGATTGTCCTCAGACGAAGTCACAATCGACTGACAGCCGGCTTCACACTCAAGCATCACTGTCATGATTTCCTCGCCATCGTAGGTTTCTTCTTCCTTCGGTGATGGGAGTGGTTTGACCTCCTCAAGAGTCCCCGCTCTTGATCGTTGAATGAAGGTGGAGTTTGCATTTCTCATCACCTTGCTCAGATCAACTGGAGGAATTTCGGAATGAATAGATCCCCAGTATGTGGTAGAATCATCGTCGGCACTCACGTTGCTGGAGCTAGCTTCAGTCATGTGTGACTTTCTCGTGTTTTGAAGGATATGTGAGTCCATGTCAGTCACACCAGGAGCTAAGCTGCCAACGTTTGCTTCCTGTACGGGGATTCCTGGAATCCACGTCTCGCCTACCTGATCTGCAAGAGTGCGATACGTATTGGCACTGAATCGATAGGTCTGGCGTTCATGGCCTTTGGCTTGATCCTCCTTTGGCGGTTGAATAGACGCATCTGGCATTCCGAATGAGGCAATGGTTGTCCGTTTTGAAGCTCTTCGACTTTGGTGCTCCTCTTGAGTTGGACTCTGCGTTGGGGGAGTCTCTGACATAAAGACCGATGGCACTCGGGGTAGAGATGGTACAGACGATCTGCGGTTGTGCATGATGGTAGCCCCAGGAGGAGCTGGGAATAGCAGTTGGATCTTCTCGTCAACGGTCATGCTCTTCGTGTCGTTGGGTAATAATCGCTTCAATTTAGACGCGCTGGTCGGTGGCGCGGGCAGTGGGGGTAATTGAGTGGGACTTCCTGGATGTGACATCAAGATAGACTTCCGGGTTGTGACCGAGGATCCAGATTTGCTTCGCCTATGTCGAGGGGATAGCTCGCTTGGGAACAATGCTCGATCTTTTTCGGTGTTTTTCCTGTATGGTCGTGGTCTGTGAATGATGGAGCCCGATGACTTGAGATCTGTTGTGTAGGAGGCGACTGGTGACTTTTCAGAGGTCGTGGCCTTCTGTGCTGATGCATACATTTCCGGCGCTCCCTTGATAATAGTTTTCACTATACCAGGGTTATCATAGACGATGTCGTTCATGAACATGACAGTCTGCTCCTTCGCCATAGGTTGAGGTGGACCAATTCTGGTCGCCCTCGGGTTTGCTGGAAGTCCGATGGTTTGCTTTCTCTGAAGAGTGGGTAGTGGCCTCGCCTTTTCGTCAATCAATTTATCGAAGCTATTCGCATTTCGTGGTGAACGTCGTCGAACTTCTTCACGGCCCGGTGAGAGAGACGCAGAAGTTGTGCTGCCATTTACGGCGTCGACTGATAATGTAGATGAAGATGAACTGGCAATGGTTGGCATAGGTTTGCGGGGTTGACTAGTAGGCATCTCTTTCCTCTTCACACTGATGCTTCTCCGTAGAGCTTCTTCAGCTGGTAGTGTAGACAGTTGCGGTGGTTGCGGTGCTGGTCTATTCGCCACAAGTCGCATTCTGTCGGCAGCCGCCTCACGGCGTTCCCGCTCATTCACGGCCGCCTGTGCTAGGTCAATAGTTTGGATCCTCGCGAACGGTTGCTGAGTGGAGCTGTTGTCTTCATTCATGACTGGCTTTGAGATTCCTAAGGTTCGGATATTTGGCTTGGCAGGTTGCTTTGATCGGTTGAAAAGGGATCTCTTCTGCTGAGCAGTTGGAGGAGGAACCGAGGGCATGGGTACATTTCGAGTACTGTCGACAACATTAGATCTGATGTGAGGAGCAAGAGCACCCCGGTCGTAGCTCATGGAGGAAGTAAGAATGGTTGGAAAGACTCCACTGGACCCGCGATATCCTGGGATATTTCTTGGCGCAGGCTCTCCTGCTCCGAGATCCGTCACTGTAACTTCCTCTGCAAGCTTCGAGAAACCTGGAGCACTGCCTTGGAAATACCCTGGTGCAGCGGTCGGTGAGTCGCGTGGTGTTGATGAAGGGTTGACGACAAACAGACTTCCGCTTTTGGTGTAATTGTGGCCAGAGATGGGGGAGCCATTGCCAACGTCCTCACGGAAGATCTCCCTAGATGGAGCCGAAGGAGCCACAAAAGGTGAATGCGCTTCAGGAGTGGTGATTTCCTCTCTCGTCTCCAGCAAGCTCCCGGCCGAAAACGTAAGGATACCTGTATCGTCAGCGCGCTCTTGCAAAGAAAAAGCGTAACTTACCAACAAGGATAAGGAGTCCATTAGCAGGCACCACAGTTCTAACAATAAGCTCTATCGTGGGGATTCCGAGTATCATGGCAACACTTGTCTAGAAAGAAGCATCAGCATCCTGCAATACCCCAGTCCTCAACTCAGAACCTACCGCCATCCACACAGTAAATCCAGCAATGGTCAAGACCAATCCTTTGCTCTGATCTCGCGTGGTCGATCGCGAATCTCTCATGTCTCGAAACATTCCCGAAGACACAGATCGAATGAGCAAGACGCCGATAATGACGAAGTCGAGGACGATGACAACGATTGCCACGGGTTCCAACGATGTTCGAGCGATACAGACTGGCGCAAAGTCCGGACGTGTAAACCCAACAAGTATGCCTCCAGCAATCAGTCGAATTCCCAAAGTTGCCTGCAGAAGCAATTGTACAGCATTCAGTTTGGTTCTTTGCCCCACCGACCACAACAGGAACTGTTCCAACGAAAACCTCGCCAGTTGATCGAATGCCGTCGAGAATATGAGTGTTGCTTGACATATTGAAGGTTTGAGTATCATCAGGTTCAGGAAATCAATCTGCGCCCACAGGGCCGCAAATAACAGGAACAGCACGAGGACCAGCCTCCGGCCGTCCTTGAATATAGTCGATCCATGGCCCTTGAAGTATATAAATAAGGCGCCGGTCGCTGCCTGTAATAGAATGCCACTACCCATTGTTAGCAGACGAGATACAACGTAGGGGCTCGAAACTGACAATGAAAATGCCGCCGTCAAGGTCTGGACAGTAGCAGAAATGGCCATCGCGCAACGGAATTAACAAATGAGATTAAAATATAATTGTAAAGCCCAATCTATGGGATGGAGTGCAAGAATCAAACGGAATAGAACGCAACATGACGATAATTCTCAACAATATCCCATGCTGAGCGCCGGCGACAACAATCAACGAGACTGTTGATTCTAATGATGTAGATGGAGAGAGACAGAATGGGAGGTGTGCAATCACCAGGAACGGCCTGGAACAGCCAAGAGAACTGCTCTGGCGTCGTTGAAGGTTGCCCACCTTCAGCATCATCAAACGTCGATCAAGGCCTGGTTTGTCCGCAATTGGGGGCAGCCTTCCCAGAAAGGTAGATGTTCCTTGAGATATGGAACAGCATCTCTGACATTGACGGCCTGCGGCATTGAAAGAAATGGAGATTTGGCAGGCTTGCAACGATAGTAAGGATATCAATTGGTTGAGGATGAGGGTCTTGATGTCCTGTGCGTGGCTGCTCCCTTGCCGAAGTCGTTTCACTTGAAACTGACTGGGTTTCGAGCCACGACGGTGAGGTTTCTGCGGGAAGCCATTTCAGCCACCGTCCGAAGATTCATGGTTTGGTGATTGGGAAGAAAGAGCGGAACGAATACTGAGAGAAAGTTTTATGAGGTTAATTGTGCATACGTAAGAAGTTTATTCTGGGCCATCCGTGAGAGGACAGAGGAGGGTTGATGATGAGCAGAAAGACGCGGTCTGCGTGGGTGTCGCGTGGGTGTGGATTACGGTGGCCGATGATCCATGCTGTGCTTTGGATCACCGAGAAATTGGTCGAGTGCAAGTTCAACGGCCCTCACAGACTGGCCTCAAGGCGGCTAGTGAAGCTTACGATTCAGACATGACGCAAGAGGGAATCATTTGTTCGGGTATGGGTCTTCAGTATTGCCGTAGAAATCTGGACTGTACGTACACGTGATTCAAATCATGTGATAAAGAAATGCCGGTGCGATCTGGATCCGGAACCTGTATCCTTTTTACGCAATGTAACACTTGCTCTAAAGCATACGGGTTCGACTGTACTAGATTCAAGCCTCTGTGACTTGAGACTATTCCGAAAATTTAGGACGAATTGACCACGTTTTCGCGCCCATCTTCTCCTTCTCTTCCATGCTGCTTCTATCTCTGTGCTCTGTGCGGATGCGGTCGGTGGGATCCTCACAACTTTCTAGCTCACACTTCACAGTATGCTTTTTACCACTTACCTGGGATTCGTCGAGACTCGCCCCTAGATCATCGAGTCAATATGGATTTAAAGATTATTTTATGTCTTTATGAAAGTATCCGTCTTCCATCTCCTCCCTTTTGGCGTTCCAGAGCCTAGATCTCAAAGGGCCACCCTTTCCTACTAACCACATTCATCCTAGCACTTCCGAGAGAATCATACGATATTCTCAAAGTCTCGCGATAGATCAGCTCATCAACGACCCAGTGTGTTCAGACTTCACTTCGTAGGACAATGCAAAGAATTCCCCCCCCAAATCCAACCCAGCTCTCACCCTTCATCCCCCGCTCGTGATTGCATATCCATCCCTGCCCCCTAGTTGTATTGGCAGAGAAAGTTTCTCCTCGACAGAATCAGCTCATAAAGTCTTATTAGGGAAGCTTGCGCCTCCAACCATGGCCTCCTCCGATCCTACTGCGCTTCAAGGCATATCAGCCAACCTCGATACTACTGCTGCAGACCGGTTAGATGCATCGGAGGGATTCGACGGCTTTGACGACTCGTTGATATTCCCAGAGTCTCTAGGTTTGGACGAAGAGCCTCTCTTCTCTGCCGATTGGGACCAACAAACCCCTCCTTACGACGGCCTTTACCCAACACCCTTAAATTGGGAACCCCCGAAAACTAAAATCGAATACACATCTCCAATCACATACACTACGGTGAATACCCTGACTCCGGCGCAGCAGGAGAAGTTACGCAGTATCGCGATGCCTTCTCATCTTCAGTACAACAACCAGCGGAGCCGGGCTTCATCGACAAGCATGCGCAAAAGTCAATCGGTGTCATCTCCGGAAAGCAATGCGAGTCGAAAGCGCAAATCATCTGCAGATGCTGAGGAGGACGAGGAGGACGAGGACTCGGGCGGTCAACATCCTCCTGTTAAGAAAACGGCCCACAATATGATTGAGAAGAGATATCGCACAAACCTCAACGATAAGATTGCGGCATTGAGGGACAGCGTTCCCAGTCTACGAATTATGACAAAGAGCGCGCGTGGAGAAGATACTGCGGATGATAGGGAAGACTTGCAGGGCCTAACTCCAGCTCATAAATTGAATAAAGCCACAGTAAGTTGCGACTCTTCCTCTTCATCTGAACGCGCGGAGCGATTTCCTTATTTTCTGATGAATCCGTTGCGAATCCAAGGGGTGTTCGATGAAGCCACTTTCATGACATGATTTCGGCCACACACGTGCTCCGATATCACTTCCCTCTAACAGGTTGAAGTGATCGAAGAGCTCTCATGCATACTCCCTCCAGAGCTTACCCCCTCAGTTGAGGAGTAGAGCTTCTGGCCGCCAATAAATGAGCTGCCTTTTAGGTACGCCCAAAGCAAATGCCACATTCCCATGTTATTCCTGCATTGCTACCCCAGTGTCGTCTCATAAGTGGCATGTTCAGTGGTGCTGATACTACCACAGGTTCTCAGCAAAGCCACAGAGTACATCAATCACCTTGAAAAACGAAACAAACGATTACAAGATGAGAACTCATATATGAAGGGCCGAATTGATGCATTCGAGAAGCTCTTCTTGTCTGGCGCGATGGGCGTCAACCCCCAACCTCAATACACTCAACCCTTCCAGTACCCACAAGACTACGACGCTCCTAACCACTCACCCAGGGCTGAACCACAAGGGATGATACAAGTGCCAGAAGACATTCGGCGACTTCATACCCACGGAACCCAACAAAACTACGCAGTCCCTCAAGAACACTATCAACAAAATCGTCGGCCAATGGGTCCCAATGGTTGGGGGCAAACTGGTGGCTATTTCGGCAAGTTGATGGTCGGATCATTAGCCGGTCTCATGATCATGGAAGGCTTCAGCCAAGCAGAACCGGAAACTGACAGTCCAAATGCTCGTGGGCTATTCGCAATCCCGACACAACTGCTCACATCTGTGAGCAGATCCCTGCACTCATCTCTTGACATAAATGTCCTGGGATACCATGTCCCGGCAGGACATACCCTCCATTACATGAAGCTCTTCTTCATTGTGGGCGCGTTAATATATTTCTTCTTACCGTCGCTATTCGCGAGCAAGCAGAACCCAAAGGACGGCAAGACTCAAGCCGCAACCCTGACCGCAGCTCCTTCCCTCGCTTCTTCCATTCAAGTTCGAAGACAAGCTTGGCTTACCGCCATTCAGACTGTCTGGGTTCCACGGCACAACTTCTTCCTTGAAGCCGCAGCTCTATGTTTGAAGATGGTGAAGCTCAGCATGCGCAACATCATTGGCTCAGATGGCTATACCTATCTCACAGGTATCACACAGCAACAAGAAGCTGCGAGAATCAAGGCCTGGGAGATTGCTCTCGACGCTCAATTGGCTGGTGGAGACGTTGAAGTCAGCAAAAGCCGCTTGACATTGACATTGTTGGCTTCTGGTACACTTCCAGACACCCCAGCCCGATTGATGCTCAAGGCCCTTCACATCCGCGTGCTACTCTGGGAAGTCGGCAACGCAGGATTCAACGGCTTCTACATGTTCCAAAAATTGACGGCTAAGATGGCACGCTGGAAGTGGAACGAAGCAAAGCAGCTTCAACGCCTGATGGCTCACACCAAGGCCCCACAACACGATGAACTTCCAGCATACTTGTCAAACCTTCTTGAGCAAGAATGCGATGACGTACTCGTTGATAGCATTGGTCAACGCGCCTACAATCTTGCCTGGAACTTGCCCACAACGCACAATACCCAGGCATCCTCTGGTATGGATGGTGTCGTTGATGATTTTGCAATCAAGAGCCCCCTGGATGCCGTCGCAGCATGGTGGTCCTCCCTCTCTCTTCAAAAAGCGCTTTCCGCCAGCCTCACGGCCTCGTCTGGCGATGCCGCAGCTCAGAAGTCCATTACTGAGAATATCACACTCGCCGTCAAGACTGCACCCACTGCCTCCAGCGCCCAGATCCGCGCCTTGGTCGCACGTGCTGTTCTTGTGAAAGAGAAACGCGGTGCCAGCATTGCTGCTGCTCTGCAAGCTCTCGGCCCTTCTGAGCCAAAAGGCGAAGAAAAGAAAGAGCCCTTATCGACGCTCATCAACACAAGCACTTCCCTCGCCACGCTCCCAGATATCAACATGTCCCTCCGCTGCGCCATGGCTATCGCTCATCTCGAGCGGTTCCCACCGCCCGGCAACCCATGTACGGCACACCGCATCATCAATTCTATCAATCCCACAAACTTGACACCCCTAGGCTTCACATCATGCTTCAAACTCATGGAGGTTGTTAGCGGACATGAACTCGTGGCCACGGCTTGCAATCGGGCATTAGAGAGAATGGCAGGCAGCCTGAGGATCTTCATCGGTGGGAAAGAAGGCGAGGGTGTTGGGTTGAATACCAAGGAGAGGAAAGCATTGGTCGGACGGTGTTTGGCTGTTACGAAGAAGGTGGTGGGGATGGAGAGAGATGCTGGGTATGAGAGTATGAGTGATGTGGGTGAAGGCTGCTGATTTTTGTTCTCTGTTATTATTCAATCTTTCTTTTCTTTTTGATGTTCAATTATGCGCTAGTGTGCGGATCTGGGATGGTTCTGATGTGATGGATTCGGATTTATGATTGTGGTTGGACTTCGACTCCGGTTTAGAAGAATGGCGTCGTGTGCATGGTCGACGATCAGAGTTCTTTATATGATATGATAGAAGGTCGCACCAATATATGCTCCACTTGAAGAATTCACTCTATTTGAAGTGACTTGTGGGTGAAAGAGATCTCCTCTGGAATATGCAACAGAACTTGGGGGCTGTTTCCGTCATACGGTTTCTAGAGAAAGGGCCTTCATCCCGAAGTCCCTACCAAATTTGAGGGCCGTTCCCTTCGAAGAGAAGTACATAAGACTCTTTCCCAGCCACCCCAAAACTCTCTTCAATTTCCTTAGCACAATGTTCATGCCAAAATGCCCACATAACTGATTCGTGACGACCATAAGTCCGCATAGCTCTTTCACTGTCAAACCAATCCTCTCTCCATTCAGCCCATTCGCTCATTCATTTTCGTGGATTCACTTGTTTAATAATCCCTCATGGCCTCGCTACAAGGCCCCTCCTCACCCACCTCTCACTCGCTACATCTCTTAATTCCCCATCCTACCAGCAGAGATGAATTCACGATTACAAACAATCTCTGTCCTAAATGCCAGCACGCATTAGAAGCCTAGTCTGTCAATCCCAAAACTTTCTCCGCATGCCCACCACACCCACCTCTTCTCCGTACAAACATCAATGCGTGCTGGCTGCCTGCTCTGCATCATGTTCCCGCGGGGAGGACATCTATGGAGAAGGGAAGCTTGGGTCGGCGCTCGACCTCACCATTTCACGCCTCCACCTCCAAAAGAAAACGGCATGGATGTGGAAAAGGGTGGGAATAGAGATGTTTGAGATCGAGTTTGGTAGAATCGAGAGTGAGGTCGAGGCTTGGGGCTTGTCTTTGCGGATAGGCTTTGAGGAAGATAATGGTAGGATCGGGTGGGAGTGGGTCTTATGTTGATTTACTTCCAATCTCTGAGGACGGTGAAAAGCCCCGATTCAATCATTCAAACATCGCGGGACATCAGCGTCGTGGACGCGTCGGTATCGACGGTGCGAAATGTTGCTTTGGCAATGCCACTGGAGGAGAGCTGAAGCTGAGCGGCCAGTCAATTCTCTACATAGATGTAATCATAGAGAGTAGTGAACCGCGTTTGGGAATCAATAGGTGGGATGCCACTACCGTGAAGGAGACATTCGGATGCCGGATCTGGTGGGATGGCTTCGCAGACCAGGGAAGTATTTCGTGCCAATAATAAGGGATGAGAATCCGACGTTTTCTGAAGAAGCTTTTTTGCGGGGACTGATATTGGATCCTGCTGGAAGGGTTTCTGGGAGGTATCAGAGAGTGGTTATTTTAGTGCGAATGGGCAGAAGGATGTGGACGACTTGCTTGAAGCTATGATCCTTCAAACGAACTATGGGTCATGACAGCGTAGAGATTAGAGATGGAGAAAAAGTGGTACTGAACGACTGGCATACATGCTCGACGTTATAAAGTGCACGTCACGAACGACGGACGAAGGCAGAGCTCCCTTCCCCAACGGGCTAGTCACAAGCTGAACAAAGCCCCCTTCTCCATAGCCGCTGGACCCTCCGAGGTTTCGGGGAGAAATATACCGCAACTGCTTGTGAGTGGGGGTCAAAGTGCGTTGAAGAAGAACTGTTGAGCTCCGAAAGTTGGGTTGAAATATCTTCTTGTGAGCTGAATCGAAGGAGCGGCTCACTAAATGCCCCAGTCACTTTCATGGGGATATGGTTTGAAGACAGCGCGAGTGGAGCTGTGAAGCCTTTATTCTTATCTATCTAAGTTTTTTCATGGATTAATAACTTTTTGGCGCTTTTGCGTGCAGCGTGGAAGTCTATCAAGACTTTTGAAAAGCAACGAAAACCACCCAGAAACGAAGGCCCTTCAAGGGCTGTGAAATCTCAATGCAGAAAAGCAACGTAAAGAAATGTCTCAAAATCAACGCCTTCGCGTCGGAAGGCTGGATATGAGAGGTACTGGACATCGTAACCACCATTATTGATCATCCATTATTCCTCCGTGGCATCATGTCCAACAAAGGGAAGGGTGACGACGCTTCACAAACTTTTCTCCAACGCAACCAACTCCCTGAACCCCTCCTTCCACTTGGCGCTCTCATCACTGGTCGGTCTCGGTAATGGGCTGCGAGCATAACCTCCATATCCAAGCCAACTCTCCATCCCCGCCTTGGTGCTCACAATCCCTCCTTGAATGGCAGCCCAATCACCCCGCGCAACAATCTCCTGTAGCTTTTGTGCCTCCGCCATCTTGCCTTCTCGGTACAGCTTAAGGATCTCTATGCAAGACTTAGGAGCAATGTTTGCCAAGCCAGCCAAGATACCGTGACCACCTCCCACCAAGCTCTGCAGTGTGAAATCCGCGCTTCCGCCCAAGACCAAGAACGGCGGTTGTGTATTTGATGACTGGGGCTTTGCAGACTTCGTAGCGGCCACTATTCTGTTCAACTTTCCCGTATTGCCACATGTGAGCTTGACTCCCACGATATTCGGGTGTGCTGAGAGCTGGATTATAATGTCGGAGGAGAGGTCCATGCCGGAGACTGCGCCGGGGTAATTGTAGATGACAAGCGGGATTGGGGATTGATCGGCCACGGAGGTGAAGAATTCGAGGACGCTGGCGGACGAGGGAGAGAAGAGGGGTGCGTAGTAGGAGGGTGGGAGGACGAGTGCGTAGTCTCCGCCGGCTGCGTATGCCTCGCGGCAGTATTGGATGGTTTCTCGGACGGATTGGGCGCCGCAACCTACGAGGACGGGGAGGTGGGAAAAGCCAGCTCCGGTGAGCGCAGAGCGGGTGACTGAGGTAACGGTTTGGCGTTCGGAATGGGTGAGGTGAACGGCTTCGCCATTGGAGCCTTGTGTTGTGAGGCCTGTGACGCCGGCTTTGGCGAGGCGGACGGCATGGCTGGCGATTGTTGCTGTATCGAGGTCTTCGGTGACTGGGTCGAAGAAGCAGACGGTTGGGACATAGACTCCAGGAGTCAATGGGCGGTGAATGTGATCTTCGGTATCGAGAGATGTGCTACTGTAGGAGGAGCTGTATGGGGAATCGTTCAATGCGGACTCCGAATAGATGCTGCTGGCATTGCTACTTGAGTTTCGGAGGCCTGAGCCAGTGACAGGGCGGAAAGACATGGTGTTGAACCCTTGAGTGAAACTTCCTGCAGGTGATGGTGCGTCGTTGTGAGGAGACATATCGGGGAGTAGGTGTGGTTGAAAGAGGAAGGCAGTGGATAGAGTAGGTAGATGGTGAATAGCCTTGCCAATTGCTTCTTGAAAGTGAAAGTGCAAACTCTGAATTGCGGCTTGAGGCTGAGTTGTATGAAGATACAAAGGCTGGAGTAAGATTGAAGGAGAGGGAGAGTGAAGGTGGGATGGAAGACGGCGATGAAGGCTGGAAAGAAAACTGCGGAATGTCTTAGATGGAATTTATTTTGAATCTTTTCACCCACCTTTTCCTGGCTGACTGTTTTCTTAAGTATTATTTTCCTTGTTCCTGGGGTGGCGTGGAAAGAGTTCCGAGCACAGGTGGTTGATTTGACGCGCCTTGTACCCAAGTACTCGTTTTCGGTTGCTGCCAGTAGTGTGGGGGTGAGAGCTGGGCTCGGAGTATTGAGCAGCTGGCCTCGTGGCTCGGCTTGCTTTGCACTTTTCTTGGTTACTAACGGGCGATCGGCCAACTCCAGGGGACCAAGGCTTGCAGTAGTTGAGTTGATTCTAAATTTGTGAGTAAAAAGTATCGTGAGATTCGTTCGAGATTAAGCTTTGACAACGCACAAGTGCGGCAATTCAAAAAGTAGTCATGAATGATCATCAGCAACGTTGCAGTGCTTTCATGAATAGTGAAATGTGAGAATCTGAAAGAGGCATTTTCAATACTTGCACTTCATGTCATCATCGTCAAATCGTCGATGACTTCGGTGGCTGCGCCTTCGCTCCTCTTCCCCTTTCCCCAAAGATTCTCGAGTATCTGAGCGTTATCGATCTGGGCTGTTTTGCTTATTCCCAGGCTCCTGGAACGAAACAGGCAGTAATGCAACCCAAATGGTAGCCCAGGGCAATGCATCCTTGACAGAAAAAGCAAAAAAGGAGGCTCTTCGCTCATCTCATCTGAGTGCATCACACCATAACCAGCTGAAAGTTGTCGGTGAGCGCGGTACTTGGCAGTGGACGCGGGAGCCGACTGGTCGCTGGCAATTGCCGTTCTCGTGTTGGGTTGTGCCCTGAGCTGAGAGGAGAGAGATGGTTGGCGTCATAAGAAGAAGGAGCGAAGTCTGCTGATAGAGAAGGATGACCTCAACCATCAAATGGAATCGCGGGGTTAATCTCTCGCTAAGAGGGCACTGTTGCCACTATCCCCGAAGAGGAGATAAAATGAGCCTCGAGCCCTGGTGATCATTCTACTTCCAGTAAGGTCAATCCAGGGTCGTGGCTTTGGAAGAGCATCAGGTCGCTGGGACTGTCAAAGCGACGTGGGGGTGGGAAAAAAGTAAACGCCCAATGAAAGGGCTAATTGTCCTTGGCATGAAAGATATCGCACAGGGATGAAACCATCAGGCGGAGAAGGCTGAGCTACTTCAGCGCGAAGTGGATTCTGCGTAGTCACGAGATCACAAGCTTTTTGCAGTGCCGATAGGGGAGAGAAAAGACTGGATGAGTTTTACATAACTAATCTGCACAGAAAGCGGTGCACTGCAGAAAACAACGCGATATTCCCCTTGTTGTACTACTCCCTTCATTTCCACGTCATGATGGGTACCCAATACATATGTGCCCCTTCAACATTGGCGGAGAATTCAATATATCTAGGTCATTCTCAGGCTCGAAGATTTCTTCAGGTGACATCTCCCTTTAATTTTCGCTCAAGTGAGTGATCTTCGTGGGCCTTCTCCATTCAGCGTCAAAAGCCGAAGCTGAAAAGCGTGGGGGTTTCCGTTTCGTTTTCCTTCTTTTCCGATGTTAGATAGCCCATCACAGGTCCGGAGTTTCCTGGATTCTAGAAATAAGTACAGAGTACAAAATGCTCCAGATCTTCCGGATTACTTTCCTCTCTTAGAGATGACCTTTGCTTCCGGTCCATGCAAGATCTTGTGTGCCTGAAACTTTCCTTGGCTCAGATTCCCACCCCCACGATGTTGCCCGATGCCAAACTTCCTCTCCTGAAGTATCCCGCGTTGAGACTTCACACCGTTTTGGACTTCACGATACTCAACAGACCCATTTCGCTGAAATATTCCCGATTTGTTCCGGGTCTATCTAGAGAAAGGGGCAATTTTGCACGCGTCTAAGTAGATGCTGGGCTTCTCACTGGACTGCTTTCTCTTGAAATTGGCGACGAAAGGAAACAATGAATCTCTCAACCTTTCATCAATGCCATTACATTTCAGTGCTTGACAGATGCATCTGAAACAAAGAAATGGTATCCATAACTCTGAAAAGTATTGTGGTGTTTGGATAAATAAATCCACCCCCTGAGGATTCACATTTCTAGAGCTTTCCACACACAAAACTAAGTGAAAGCAGCTCACTTATTGGTCCGAAGCCCTTGCTCCGTCCGTGCACCAGAACCTCAAGGGGTGGATTTAATTATTCCAAGAGTCCTCCTCCAAATTCTTCTTCCTTTCAAAGTTCGGCTCTTGCCAAGCCTTGCATGGCGGGGCAACCCCTCCTTTCCTTGGCCGCAACCACCATCAGCCATGGCGCACAGCCTTCAACACCCTGAGTTTTCCTCTTGTCGCATGGCATATATGTGTAATGCTTGTCATCCTTGATACATTTGACAACTTGGGGCGTGCTGGTTTGCGGGGTTTTCATTCACAGCTTATTTCCACTTCATGTGCCACAGCAGTTGGCCTGTCACCGAATCTGCATCCTAATTTGAGAAGAGGTCGTTTCTCTAGATTTCAAAGCATCTCGATATTCAAGTTCTTCACTGTCCAAGTATCGAATGCAGGTGTTAGAAACCGGAAGTGGCTTAGAGGATCAACAGTCCACTCGTGCGACCAAAAAAAAAATCCCTCAGTCTAAGTCTGACTTGCATGCAATATTACCCCTCAATCACGAGCTGGCCATGCGCAAGGCCACAAGGCACCATTCCTGCATCTCATATTCACGTCTCTCTATAGGGCCGATTTATCCGAAGTAGCATCTGTCGGAACAATCCCCAATCGCTGGATCGTCAGCCATCTGCACCTAATGCCTCTTCTGGAATTGTGGGGAAGCGTTTAATGCGAACTCTCCTCAGTTTCTAGTGCCGTGGATCGCGTGGGGGTTTCTCTTCTCTCAACATCTCGACATCTCGGCGTTTGAAGATGTATAGGGAGCACAGATGTTGTTGAAGATCATAGGTAAAGAAACGTTAAATCTTCCTAGCGAATGATACGCATTTTACCGTTTTGCCGTTCACGGAAAGGCCGATACGGTATGACACGTCCTGCGGCAAGGTTTGATGATCACACAAGAACGCCATGGCTGTTCTCTCAGATATCGAAACATGCCAGGAGGGTAAAGATTTCCGCCATATCACTCTTTACGAACTTTCATACAGATCTGTTTCTATTTCGACCGCGAGTAGATGGGAGATGGGAGGGCTCGATGACGTTTACCCCTCCTGGGAGAACTTTCATGGTTTGAACGGCACGAAAAGTCGCGCAAATGCTGTCACGCGGGTCTCCGCATTCTGTCATACGAACCTGAGTAATCGTACGATTCGGCAACCAGCTCAGGGGCAACTTTCTCACCAAGTTTGATGTTGTGGCAAATGCTCTCCGATATAGGTGGGATACGTGGGAGCATCCCAGTCAAGAAATCCTACGTTGTCCCCCTATTTTCACAGAGAAATCCAGCTCTTAAAGTTTAATATTGTTTCTCCGTGAGCTTGACGGTTGTTCACTTACAAATAGTTTCCAAGTTTCTCCGTGATCGCTGAGATTCTCGTCGATGCTCAACATTGGCGTGGGGGAGTGAACCTTCAGTCTAGAATCAGAAGCTCCTGAACTCGCACTGAAGCAGATGCCCAGGCAGCGCTCTTCCGTCACTTAACTTTTCCTGTACTGTCGTATCTCAAATTCGATCAGAAGTACTATGAAATGTGACATCGCAGCTAAGAGGATCTCTCCACTCAATATTTTCACCGGCAGTGTACAATTTCTGTTCGAAACACCGATTCTAGCGACATCGGAGCTTTCGTTCGCAGTCATGAGCCATGCAGCGTCTTACCTTAGGGACTTCAATTCCGTTGTTGCAGGCTCTCTCGTGTCCATATACTTGTCCTGTACATTTCTTTCTCTTTGTTGTTGTCGACACGCATTTCATCGTTGCGAACCCGAGGGCAGGACTAACATCTGAATTTGCCGCTGGGGAAGGTTGGGTCGCACAGAATTACCTGCCACCTGCCCGTTCCGTTCGTCATGTCAGTCGTGCCGATTTGGAATGTGGAGGCTGGATATGTCAATGGCCATGTACGTGTGTGGTGCTTGGATGCTAGAATTGGAAAATCGGGCCCCTGGAAGAAGCGCTCCCCAAACGAGGGAGGAACCTTGGAGCTTGGTGCATGTAATCTGGTTTAGAGACGATGAGATACTGGGAAGCGAAGGTTTGTTGAGCATGCTTCTATCCCGCCCCGGCCTGCGCTCCATCACAGCTTAGAAGCAGGCACCGCTCCGCCCGCTCCGCCCGCATCGTCGTCTCGTCGTCTCGTCGGCTTCAATCCGGTTTACCTTACCACCTTTATCAAACAAAATAAGCAATTTTTCTTCAACAAACCCAGCCGGCCAGTTGCGATCGATGAATCCTAGTACCCCTTGGTCACCGTCTCACAATACTAAATTGTTCTTCAAGAGCAATCCGACGGCTGTTCGGCTGTTAGGTTGTTGTCGTGCCCCTTGGTCATAGACCGAATCTGAACTATAAGGAAGCCGGGAGGCCATAGAATCCACGGTAAGCCCGAAGGAAGAGATCACATAAATGAGTGATCTCTTGGAAAGAAATCTTGAGTGAGATTTTTTTGTTGTTTTATTTTTGGAGTTTTGTTTTGGGGGCGATTCTAGGGAGAGCCGTGTTGGGAAGCTGCTCTCCCGGTCTACTGATTTCTTTAAGAATGGATTTGTTATTGTCATCATCTTTCAATTATGGCTGATAATTTCGACCCTTGAAGTGTGCTAAGCCTCCCCCTTTACCCAAAGCACGACTATGTGCAATCTTGATGCGCGGAGCTACAAAACCTGAATCCCAACTGCCTCCGCATCTGACTGGGACATTCGTTCCAATCATAATAGCAATTTATGCTCCTTTCCCAATGGTTAGATTTTATGCGCGAGTGGCAGAGTGTCCTTCCATCAATGAGGCATCTGATGGCAGGAGAAGAGGTCATAGATGTACTGCTTATATTTATACGTGGCAGCTATTGACCTAGCCCGCTTAGGTTGAAGCGCATACGCTCCCCTCGTTGCTATCTCGCACTCCCGAGTTTCCGCACTGGAACTTGTCGAGAGATGAGATATTCGCTTCAAGTTCTCCATCTTGGCTTTTATCAAATAATCATAGACGCTCCTGACTCACATCACACGATTGATGACCTTCAATTGTGTCTTCCAATATTGTTGCTTCAAAAGAGTATATTTCATTCACACTTTCTCAAGACAAAAGGCCATCCACGAAAGCTCTCAATACACCCAAGTGGGGGATCCTTCACCTTCTGGTCAGCTACCTGGAACAAAACGCATCAAATTGCAAATTCCCATATTGTCTCCTATCCTCCCCTAAACTACCCTGATGTGCCTGCCAGATAGTGGCTGTGCTAGTAGACATCATGCCGAACGTGCTCTATTAAAGTCCTGCTTTTTATTTCCATATATCTACAAGACTGCGAAGGAATACAACTTGAATTGGCGCGGATTTTACAACATCAATCTTCTCCAGTATCTCGATGGCTGTTAGCCGTGACCCGGCAAAGCCCACGATGCTAATTCGGATCAAACTGGACACTTTTGTATGGACCATCCATTGCTAAATGCAATGACGATATTACAGCCTCTGTCATTGCCAATCCACGATGCATATCTGCAGGTATATAGGCAGCGTAGATGTGTTAGCAACCGCATCTCCACTTGTCTTTTCTTCGTGCGGTAATGAAATGGTACGGTGTACATTGAATAGGGTACAATCAGCGAGAATCGATAGGCGGTAGAAGAGCGTTCAAGACTTCATGGGTAGCAATTCCGTGGATTGACATTCAGAATCGAGCATTTTGCTTGATCAACATCGCAACCCCTCTTCCATGGCCCAGACCTAGCTTTGTGAGTTCCCTGTGGCATTTCTCCCTAATTCAATGTAGCATGATTCTCATGAAATCGCGGGGAGGTGCATCAAAGATAGCCGTCATTGAGGTACCGTAGCTTGAGAAACCATGCGGACACCGACATCTCGGTCTCGTGGAGGATCCTTGCCCTTCGGAAACTCATGCTCATTGCTCTAACAATCACAAGCCAGCGAGATCACGATACACTGAGTTGCAGCCTAAGATGGATGGCAAATAAGGTTACGGAGCGGGTCTTGAGTTGTGCCTTCGAACCATGCAGCAGAGGGCTATAGCTCAAGTTTTCCGAGATTCGCTCAGGGAGGCCAAAGCACATGTAGATCATCCGAATGCCCTGCGGCCTGAGGCCCCCCAGAATGACGGCACTGGCCTCGTGGAACAAAGCCCCGGATAGGCGAATATTAAAGCTCCTTGAACACCAATTGGAAGCCATCAGTGACCTTCTGTGACATCCAACTGACGTACTATTCAACACAAACCCAGTTCTTTTGATTGCAGAGACCGCTGCTAAGATGGTTGGGCGAACGCGCAAGCTTTTTTTAAGGCTGCCTTATGCGACCTGCGGGATGACATAAATCCGAATTGATACGAGAATCCTTCTGAATAACTTCAACTCCCAAGCTTTTGAGCTTTGTCTCACCCAATCGAGCCAGTGCTGCAGCCTAGATCCCTCGAAACCCTTGGTTATCGTCTTATCGACCTCCTTTAAGAGCGTACCTTTCAGTTACAGAGCTCCGAAGCTTCTGCAAAGCAAAGTCTGCAGAGCCATCAACAAAATCACAATGGCTACGAAATTCCTGACGAAGGTTCTCGAAGAGCTTGGTCTCGTCTCCCTCTACAGTTCAACCCTCGATACAAAACTGCTATGCATTCAACGCTTCGTCCGGCTCTTCGCATATGGCGCCTCAACACTTATCCTCGTTGCGTACCTAACAGTAGTCGGCACCTCAGAGACGAAGAGCGGTCTATTTATGACTTTGACGCTCGTCGGAGATACAATTATCAGTTTCTTCCTCACGCTGTTCGCGGATGCATTGGGACGCAAAGCTACGCTGGCGCTGGGCGCTGCGTTGATGGCTTGTAGCGGAGTCATATTTGCATTGTTTGGAAATTATTGGGTGCTGCTTGCTGCGGCCATCTTTGGTGTGATCAGTCCCAGGTGCGTCCAGTCATCTCAATGCTTGGTACGGGAATAAAGAAGAGCTAAGCTAACGGGTAATTGGGAACAGTGGAAACGAAATCGGACCCTTCCGCGCTATCGAAGAATCAACCCTCGCACAACTAACCCCCGCCGCAAACAGAAGCGATATCTATGCCTGGTACTCTCTCATCGGGACAGCTGGGGCAGCATGTGGGATGATAGTTACTGGATGGCTGATCGATTACATGCGACACCAGCTACACTGGACTGAGGTGGAGACATACCGTGCTGTGTTTTGGGGCTACGCAGCCTTTGGACTTATCAAACTCTTCTTAGCTTTGGCATTGAGCAAGAAGTGCGAGGTCGAGAAGAAGGTCGTGCCTGCTGCGGATCCAGAAGCTGCTCCTTTGCTGGGAGACCGTAGTCAGGACTTGGAACCCAAGAAGTCAAAGTTCAAGTCTTGGCTACCTGAGATCAGTGCTGATAGTAGGATTGTTGTGTTCAATCTATGTGTTCTATTTGCGCTCGATGCATTCGCATCCGGTCTTGCTCCTCTGTAAGTGGCCTCTCCAAACTATCATTAGCAGCAACTAACGCGAGATAGTTCCTGGGTCACATGGTTCTTCAAAAAGAAGTTCGACCTTGGAGACGGTCGTCTCGGCTCCCTTTTCTTCACCACATCAATCATAGCAGCAGGATCCATGCTCCTCGCCTCCAGCATCGCCAAACGATTCGGCAACATTCAAACAATGGTCTTTACACATCTCCCCTCCGCCATCTTCCTCGCGCTCATCGGAATCCCGAATTCTCTGCCCTTTGCTATGCTCTTCTTGATCCTCCGCTCTTGCACACAATCTATGGATGTAGCTCCGCGATCTGCCTTCCTAGCTGCCGTTATCTTGCCCGCTGAACGAACTGCCGTGATGGGATTGATAAACGTGGTGAAGACGAGCTCTCAGGCTTTAGGACCGTCCCTTACGGGTCTACTCGCAAATAGGGGTTTATTCTGGGTCGCTTTCTTGTGTGCTGGATCTCTGAAAGCGTGTTATGATCTCGGCATGCTCGCGGTCTTTGCTGGCCACAAGATGCCCGAGGAGGTGGATGCAGAGAGAAGGGCAGAGGAAGAGAGGGCAGAGCAAGATGAGCTATTGAGGGAGACCGAGAGTGGAGATCCCGCTGAGCGGTGAGATAACGCAACGCAAGCATAACAAGGTTGATTTTACTCCTTTACACAAGTCTATTTCACAAAAGACTTTTCAGATGTTGGGTTCCCGTCAGTTTGTACGATAGGAAAAGATAGGAAGTTGCTCAAATCGACCTCATATTTCATCGGTTCTCATATCGTTGAAAAGTCTACCTATCTACAATTTTTCTTCATAATCATTTTCAACAAATCTTTTGCAATGACGGCCCATAGAATCGTTCATGGGCGTCTTTCTGGCAGTGCCTGCCAGGTCTGGGACTGATCAAGTTTAAAGCAAACTCCAGCAACCATTCAAGAAGATAATAATCCCGTAATCAATGACACTTAAGAATTGTGAGTAATAGCCTACTTTATTTACTCAAAGCCCGATACGCGCAGTAGAGACATCTTCCCGTTGATTCAATGGCTAGATGACCCAAGACTTGGTGCATGGCCGGGCTAAGCACATCGAAAAGTCTGATCGCAGCGAACCTTAAAAGCCTCCAAGAGTCTGCACTGACGTCTGGCAGGCAAGATAATCATAACGTCCTGCGAACTCTTCCAATCACTTATCACATCTCCAATAGTATAAAAATTACCATTTTTCCTCCGAACCTTAAATACAATCCTCAAACAGCAGCACCCACAAACGCCGCGCCTCTTAACTCACTATAACAATGAAGGCCAATGTCCAAGAACCGCTGTCTTCGAAAGAAGCAAATGTATCGAGCAGGTATACCGGCTTCGCAGAACCATTCTGTCGAGGTACCTGTCTATCAGCCTCCTACTACACACGTGATTTGAGAGCAGAGAGCTGATCTCCTCTCACCAGATCGCAACACCACCCTACCCCACCCTGAAGCAGATACCTCTAAAAACGCCAGCATAGAAGCCCCCGACGCCAATCTCGCACACATACACAGTATACACTCGTTCCTGCACAGAAGGCATCATTCACACGAGACCTCCAAAGGATCCATAACCGTAGACGAAGCAAGAGATTCTAGAGTAGGACGGTATGAAAATGTCCAATATGCGGATAGGAGCAAGGAGAAGAAGGGAACAGGGACGATAGGGGAGGCATAGAAGAGCGAGGATCCCTAGAGAACATAGTACTTGAGAACTTCCACTCCGTCAACCCTCAGCTGGGCTCCACTGTTCTCAACACCCGCCTGTTCTTATCTCATAGGATAGTGTCACGCTTTTGACACTTGCATCGGCCATCCTTCTGCCATTTCCCCTCCATATTGTTGCGATCTTCCACCAACAATGACCTTTGGAGGCGTTGCTAACCCACCTTCAGGAACTGACGGCGGGATTGGAGTATCGGCCTGGTGCCTCTCTTTGTCCCCGTAGTCTTTGTTCTTCTTTATAAGCGTGAAAAATATGACTTCTAGACTCTGGATACACATTTGTACGATGCCTATGATCTTTGCACTAATTTGTGGATAGATAACTAAGTGCTTTTGTGGGTATGTATCTTGCGGTCGTTACAGTGGTATACGCGATTCAAAAAAAAAAAGCGACACCCCAAAAATCATAGAATTTAACCCACTTATAGCTCCATACACATACCTCTAGACTACTGAATATATAAGATAATTAGTTATTATACTTAATTCTTGTATTTGGCTTTAGGATTAAGAATAAATAAGTGTTTTGGCTGTGTTTTAATAAGGTCCTCGGAATCGCGATTTTGGGGCTGTGTCGTGATTTCGAGGACCCCGCTGGGAGGCCCTGAATATAAGGCTTTATAATTCTAGGTCACAAAGCCCCAACATCACGATTTCAAAGACTTATTAAAACACAACCAAAACACCTTTATATTTATTATATACTTAAGTAAAATACGGTTATATAGTATAATTAATTTATATATTATATAAACCTAACTAGACTTATAGTGGTCGAGTTATAAGTGGGTTAAATTCTATGATTTTTGTGGTGTCGCTTTTTTTGAGGAAACGTGATTTTCGCGTACACCACACTAGTTATGCATATGGCTGTAAGATGACGTCGAGGTTTTGATAATAAATGAACATGAAGATATCATTTCCAGTACAACTTTTCATGTTTTCAAAAGCTGAACGACTGTCGAAGATATTTCTACTTCTCTTATTATCGTGGAAATAACAAGCGCCACGATTTCCCCGCCCTCAGACTCCGTTCCCATTGGAAAAGTGGCTAGCCAATTGAGTTTGACGTATGCCTGCGCAACGTGAACTGGGCTATGTCACTTGCGAACTGCTCCTCGTGGGAATTTTGACTTTTTCTCTTGCATTGTACAGCCCCAACGACGGGATAATTTACTGCAATCAGTTTGACTCTTACCCGAATCTCTCCGAATGCATATCCTCCGTACGGAGGAGATTTCCATATAATATTGAGATATCTCGTTCCCCATGGCAGCTGCGGCACAAAGTGGTGTTCTGCGCAGCAGGGAGGCTGGAGGCTCAGCATACACAAGCAAGCGATCGCGCACAATCACTCAGCACGAGTGACATACTACAGTGTCATCAGCCTCATTGTATTGTTACTTGGCGACAATTGAGTGAACAGCGCATTGCATCAATGAAGACATGGTTTATTGATTGATCCTCACCGAGCTTCCTTCTTCTCCTGTGAGACACGGCACGAGTATTCCTATATATCTTTTCTGTTGCAGCAAGCGCTGGCATACATAATGCCAGAAGCCCACCTGATATGAGTCCGTGACCATTGACTTGGGTCAATTTGCTGAGTTTATTGTATTCTTGACGTCGCCATGCCATACTAGCTCTTGGTTCAATGATACCGAGACACGTTAACGACTTTGAATTGAAAATTTGAAAAGGCCCCAAATTCGAATGCAAACTTGAAGCTGGTGATTATCATCTACAACGTGCCTGCCGCAACAGCAAAAGCAGGGTCAGAATCAGAGCCATATCCTCACTCACGCTCACGCTCACCTGTCCCCATTATCCTCCTTCGATATCCGGGAATGGAACCCGCACCGCGGTCCTTCTCGTACCCTCAACACACCCCTAACCTTCCCTCTCGTGCAATTCCGAACAGCCTACTACGCTCGACCTCCGACTCCGACTCCAGCCCCCTATCGCCATCGCTCTCCCCCGCGTCTTCTTTTCGCTCTCAACGCAGCGACAGCGGCTCTTCGTCGAGATCGAGACGGCATAAAATTGGTGGAAAAGAGCATAAAGCGCATTTGAATGTATACACGAATTGCGGGCGACATGGCGATGAGTGGCTTTTTGGGGGTCTTTCGTGGGGAGACATTTGGTGGTGGGTTTGGGGATGGATACCGTTTCCAGGGTTGAACGGGAGTGGGAATGGGAATGGGGGAGGTGAGGAAAGCTAAGATTAACTAGTGAGGGAGGAGGAGCGCATAGAGGACAACTTGTGAGCAGGAAGCCAGTAGTATTTGAGAATTGCAGCGCGATCTAGCAGAGGGGGTGGGGATGTGAATCACTCGTTGACACTTTCACGGATAAATCAATATCGCAGAATGGGTATCCTGCTTGACTTCTCCTTGATTCTCCACACAAGATATCGTACAGCTTAAGGAGCATCGCTCAAACCACTGTATGATTTGCATAACTACCCACCCCCTTTTTCTCACGAGTATCCCTCCTTGAAGGGCTCTAGGAAATCTATAACCTTCCCATCATTCTTCCCTCACAAAAAGTCCCAGAATGGCTTCATTCCCACAAGCAGCCGCAACATCCAGAGCGCTCGCTCCCTTTTTATTTTCTCTCCTCGGATCCAAACCCCTCGCCATCAACTCCTTAAACAACCACACTCCATCACCCTCACTCTCATAAGCCTCATCCCTCCCAGCCACAGCATGCAACAACGTATCCCCGTCCTCATTGACTGCAAGTACATCATGGCTCTCAAACATCTCCCTCACATCCTCCTCCGCCGGCGCCTCAACAAGAACATAGCCGCTCCGATACTTGATCTTCTTGACATACGGGAACAAAGGTGTGTTTCCTAGATGGTCGCGACCGTTACGTTCACAGCCGCTATCAACGAATCGTTGATACAGACCGTTAAACTCAGCGAGATAATTCGTCTTATCATCTCGCTGATAAATGCGATCTCGGTCGCCGTCGGAGGAACTGAGCAGCATCAGGGAAGAGGCGAGTAGATGCAGTGGTGTTTCACCATTTGGACCTGTGATCAGAGGCTCTGCTCCAGCATCTAGCAACGTTCTGGTTAACTTCAGTTTCGTCTGGTAGTAAGGATGGCTCAGAGCGTAGTAGAGCGGGGAGAGCTCTGCGTGGTTGGTAGCGGAGGCGGATAGACCTTTTTCCAGCAGCAAAGTGACGGTTTCGAGCAGGCCAGACCGAGCGGCGAGTTGGAGAGGAGTAGACCCAGCATTGTCTGTCGCGTGGATATCTGCGCCAGCAAGGATCAGCTCGCGTGGCGTGGACTCGTCTTCCGTGCCGCGGTAAGATTTATCTATGGTACCACAAGCTGCAAGTAATGGGGTCCGGCCTTGAGAGTCTCTGATTTCAAGATTAACGCCAGCTTTCAGGATAGGTGCAATGAGACCGTGGTAGTAGGCAATTTGATGTAGAACAGTACTTTCGCCATCTTGGAGCTTCATGAGAGGGTTCCCTCCACTTTCTAGGAGAAGGGCAACGATTGCCTCTCGCGCTCTCCTAGTTTCTCTGTCTCTTTCACTTTCTGTGTCTCGAATTGCAAGACCATCCTTCAGTGCGGCTGCTAGAAGGGGAATTTCTACTTTAGGACCTTTGCCCCACTTCTTGATCTGTTGTGGACGGTATAGAGCATTGACATCTGCGCCGGCATCAAGAACTGCCGCTACAGCATCGGGATCCTCGCTCTCGATAGCCGCAAATATGGCAGGTACTTCTCCCAGGGTAATATCAGCTCCGCAGTCAAGAAGCCTCTGTACCAACTTCCGACCCCGGTTGGATTCCAAACATGCGATGAGAGGCGTCGATCCATTATCTGGAGACAAGGCGTTGATATTCGCACCGTACCTTAGCAGCACTTCCAAAGTTACATCTCGCCAGAAACCAGTTCCCCAAGATCCGCTCTTCTTTCCATTAAGTGCACATTGCAGGACGGAATTCCCATCTCCATCCGTCATTTCGAGATCTGCTCCTGCTTCACACAGGGACTTAAGGGCAGGGATGTTCCACCATTGTTTACCCATCGCGAGGATATGTGCAGCTGCGTAAGAGGGAATTGGATTTCCTGTGCTTCTTCGACATTCGTCGTCAACTTCTTGATATAGAGCATTCACGTTGACACCTAACTCAATCAACAAATCGACCATCTGGAGGTTTGATAGCTCTCTGCTTGCTGCAACGTGGAGTAATGGAGGCGAGAAGACATTGAAGTCCTTGACGTGAGATGCGACGATCTTCATCATTGACGTGAGACCAAAGTATGCAATCACGTGCACAGGAGTTAATGCGTCAGGACCGAGAGCTGTTGGGTCTACTCCAGCCTTCAAGAGAGAATCGAGGACAACTTCGTTTCTCAGACCAATGGCGGTTTGAAGAAGCGTATAGGCGTCGGCACTCTCAACATTGATATTTCGAACAATTTCCTCCGCGCTCGTACTTCTGATGGAAAGCAACTGGTCTGCCAGAGAGTTTTGCGTGTTTGTCTTCTCCCTGAAAGGGAAAAGAACGTCCGCCAATTCTACATTGTTCAGAAACACAGCAACATCGTACGCCGTCTGCTCAGACTTATCGAGTAGAGCGGGGTCTGCTCCGGCTGACAAGAGCAAAAGAACAACGTCTTGTGCCATATGAGCTTCCTCCTCCTGACGAATAGCTAGACTCAAATTCCACTTAACCTTATGGAATGGACTCCCTGGTCTCGTATCCATATACGGAAACAGATTTTCCATCCCGGAAGAGACGTCTTTCCAGTATATTAATTTTTCGTATTTGCGCGCTTTCCTGAGTTTGGTGGTATCGATTTGATGCTCGGCGGCCAAGTGAAGTGGGGTCAAGCCTTGACTATCTATGACATTGGGATCGGCGCCAGACTGCAGGAGGTAATAGGCGCATTCAGAGTTACCTGATAATGCCGAATAATGCAAAGCAGTACGGCCTGTTTCATCCTTCTGATCTA
The DNA here is from genome assembly GCA_002803225.1 of Gamarada debralockiae. Classification (NCBI taxonomy): domain Eukaryota; kingdom Fungi; phylum Ascomycota; class Leotiomycetes; order Helotiales; family Hyphodiscaceae; genus Gamarada; species Gamarada debralockiae. The sequence continues at coordinate 22,257 of NXFV01000191.1, read as the reverse complement.
CTGTCCAGGATTTCTCTCGGTACAGCCTGCAGAGGAGGCCAACGACGGTGCTCTGTGCTGCTCCAGCTGCAAAATGAAGAGGAGTACGGCGATCATCCGTTTGGGCTTGTATGTCTGCTCCAGCTTGTATGAATTTCCAGGTATTAATATCCGATGTCGAAGCAGCGATATGAATCGCCATAATCCCTTGGTTATCCCGTGCATGCAGGTCGAGTCCTAGGCTTGGCTGCAATAGAAAATCTATCCGATCAGCAACCCCACTCAGTGCGTAATGACCAGGGTCTGAGTTTCTCAGACTTGCAACTTTATGTAGGGCCGTTTCTCCACGATTATTGGATGTGTTTGCCTTCCCCCCACACTTGAGAATCGACTGTAGTCTAATATTTAGAGTCATAAAATGACCGCTCGATTCAATTGCATCCAGAAAAGGGGTATTGCCGTCGAAATCGACATCGTTGATGTCTGCTCCCGCCTGGATGAGGGTTTTTATGACATCTGAGGTGTTTTGAATGTCCTTTGGCCCGTGGTCATGGTTCGACAATTGAACTGTAGCAATTAGATGAAGACCTATCTGAAGATTAGCATATCAAGAACAAATCATCTAGGGTTTCTTACACGACTTGTTCTTGAAGTCCTTAGACTTCGCCTTGGCTCCATATCGAACCAAGCCAATGATAAAGTGGGGTTCTGCATTTGAGCACGCAGCCAGCAGAGCGGTCCTTCCAAGCCGATTTCTGGACTCGAGGTCTAAACCCTCATCCACCAACAATGGAATAGCTTCTACTCTTCCGTCGCCACCATTTCCGAAGCGTAGATTATACAAGCAGGTTTCACCTTTGTTGTTCTTGACCGTGGGATCTGCAAAGGTCAACCATTCTTTAACATGCGAGAGTTCAAAACACCATGAGTGGCAGATATGATGGAGGGCGGTGTTCCCATCTGAATCTTGCATATGAGGATCTGCACCATTCTCGATGTAGGATCTAACGTCGACACATTGATGTTTTGCGGCTGCGATGAGAGGCGTCACTAGGTCGTTTTCTCGAATAGCATTGATATCGGCTCCTCCCCTTGTAAACAATCCGATAATCCTGGGATCTTGGTTCCAATTCTGATGGTAATGAAGCGCGGTATTCCCCTCATTGTCAGTCGCACGTGGATTAGCGCCATGTTTGAGAAGAAGAGATACGAATCGTGCTGTTCGATCTGAGTCTCCACGACCATAACCGATCTGTTCTACCCAGGAGAACAACACGGTTTTCCCATCCTCATCTCTTGTCTCAACGTCACACCCCGCTTCAATCAACAGTGAACCGGTTTTCTCCCATTCCTGGACACTGCTTTGATGCTCGTTGTGCTCTCCTCTGCGTTTGTTTGCCCACCCTTGGAGTGGGGTACGTCCGAGTCTGCTCTTCGCAGTTTCCAAATCCACGGGTTTGTCCACGGAGTCGACCAAGTCATCCGACCTCAAGTGTACATCAGCCCCATGCTGAAGCAGAATGCGCACAGTCGCGGAGTCTCGGGCACAAGCGCCAAGAAATAGTGCGGTGTTCCCGCATACATCTTTCTTGTTGATGTTTGCCAATATTTCGGGATGTTGAAGGAGGATTGAGAGAACCTTTGCTTGGCCTGTCAGGGCCGCCCAATGTGGAAGAACAGTACTTCTTAGATGAGGTTCCAAATGTTGCAATAACTCAGTGACAGCATCTGCATTACCTAGCTCGCATGCATATTGTATGGGCGTCGTTCCGCTTGTGGAAGAATACAATGAATAATGACCGTGGTCTTTTTCGGATTTCGGTGACATCGGATCTGCACCAGCATTGAGCAGGCACCGAAGTGCTTTGACATGATTGCCATTCGCTGCATGATGAATTGGTCCAAGGCCATCCCAGTCGTTAATCGTGAATGAGGCTTTCTGGTTCAGAAGAGCTGCCAGTGTTTCAGCATGTCCATACATAGCTGCGTAGGCAGTCGCGGTCCGCTTTTGAGAATCGACAAGATCCGGATTTTCTCCTTTTTCAAGAAGACCCATAATATAGGCTGTCAGCCCGGCTTGAGCAGCTATGTGAAGCGGATACAAGTCGTTGGGTGTAATCTTGTCCTCTTTCGAAAACAAAAAGTCCTTCCAGCTTTCAAAATCGTGACTTCCGTATTGAAAGAACCTATCGAACTTCGAGGCAAGATCGGTATCAAGAGCATCGCATTTTGCTGCGTGATAGAGCAAGTTTTGTGAAGCGTACTGAAGAAAGTGAAAGCGAACCATTAAGTGCCTATGCTTCTCTAATCTGCGAGAATCCTCATAATCGATCATCTTCGGGCGTTCTTCAACCGACCACGACTCAAAACACCCGGACTGGAGATAGTCGACACAGGATAGAGTCAAAGATCGATGAACGGTGGCGGGCGTAAAGGCTGGAAACCACCTTTCGGATTCAGTTGTCTCTTTAGCACTATTCCGGCTGCTGTCGAGGAGAAATTCGGTAAACGAGTGATGGATTACTTGTACCGTCTCATCGTCCAAAATCTCGAGTAGAGGACCGCAGGATGTGCGAGCCATGAGCTTGGTATCTTGGGAGTCGTTTAGTCCGCCGCGATCACCATGAGAATTGATCAAAGCCGCAAGCTCAGTAACTCGAAGCGGGCGAGACGCATGAGTAACCCACGAAAGTAGCGACGATTGGAAGTGCAGACTGGCTCCGGACCGGGAAGAGTGTTCATGGAGAAGATTCACGTACATGTCTTCAAGAGAAGTCGGAAGATGTTGTAGATGCGCGGAAACTGGAGTTGATTGTTGAAGAATCTCATCGAGCATAAGGCGGGCGTAGAGAAACAGGCCTTGACCTTTTTGGCACAGAACGTCCTTGATTGCCGACTGATCCTCCGCTGTCAAATCCCTCTCATTCTGATTAGCCGTGCGATGACTGATGTATGTGGCAATATCCCTTTCCACTCTGCTTCCTGAAAGTCGAACGTTGGCCAGGAAGGGACTTTTCAATACCGTTTGAAGGTGGGGTAGCGGACGACTGGTCATAGTCAACTTGATCGAGTCTGGTCTCTTTTGTCCGAGCTCCAGTAGGCATTGCAGAAAATCTTCTTCCTCGACAGCAAGTTCGTCCAAGGCATCGAACAGAACGTAGACCTTCGGGACCGTCGAGAGTGCAAAAAGTAATATCCTCCAAAGCTCGTGGAATGGAACGTTCTCTACAACGAGGTGTTGTTCCATGACTCTCTTCAATCTCTGTTGCAGTGCAATACTGTGATCTAAAAGTTGATACAAGCAGTCTCGAACGAGGTATCGAGGCTCGCTATTCGACTTGATGATACGGCGAGAAAAGAAGAATAAGACAGGCGTATTCTCGCTCATCAGTGTCTGGATTAAATTGGCGGCGACGACTGATTTCCCACTCCCAGGAATTCCCTGAATCCATAACGCACCAATTCCATTGTCATGCCAATTCTTGTACTGCTCCGTCTGGAACAGCCAGTCGCCTGTACCCGGGACGTGGGCATTGAGATGTTTGCGATATTCACTTCCCTCAGACTCGAACTCGGTAGGCGACAGCCACGTTTTGATTCTTTCAAGATCCTCCGGAGTCACCGTGGGAGGAACATCATCGTCGCTTTGCTCACTGTCTGTTGCGCGGTCAATTTTTAAGATGAATGACCTGCGATGGATAAAGATAACTCACCGTGTCTTTCGACAAGCACGAAGTCATCGCTGTCCATCATTGCGGTCGAGATTGCTTGCAATAGCTCTAACGACAGCAAACGAGTCTGAAAGTCTCTCTCTCATGATAAAGAGGGTGAAGTAAACTTTGAGGGAGTCATGTATAGCTCATGTCAGACGTGAAACTCTGTGCCGCATTGTTGCCTAGCATATGATTGTTGAGGCTGCAGGGCGCAATCGGACGGACTGCAGCAGCGTTACGGACATTGAAAGAAAAGGCATTTAGGCTTGGAAGAACGTACGAAAGGCAGATGGACGGACGGATTTTGGGGGCCAATTTTGGGAGTTGGATCTCGTCTTGACAAAAGAATCTCGCTTGGAACAATGCACAAGTTAACTAGGGTTCAGCTAGGGTATTACAGCCTGTGGTTCAGCCCTCGGAGAGGCCGAAGCCAGCTGAAAGCTCAGATCTAAATTATAGGGCCTACGGCCCTTATAAACACAGGCCACGTCCCATTGTAAAGTAGCAGTCAATTCAGTATCCTCAAGCTTATATTATATGTTGCACGTGACACTCGATTTTAGCCTGAAATCGCAACATCTTAGTTAGAGTAATTACCGCCGGTCACCTGCCTCCCCTTTTTACTGGTGCATACTATCTATTTCACCATCTCCATCTTCAATCACGATGGTTCGATTTCTCTCCAGAGATGGGCCCGGAGACAAAAGCGCTCATCGGCGAATGGAAGTCATAGCTGCAGGTCTTCCAAGATGTGCAACCAGCTCTCTCCAGGCTGCGCTTGAGTCTTCGTATATGGGCTTCTCACCTACGATGCATATGGCGCGTGTCGCACCCTACGCTGATCGTCTTCAACTCGTTCTTGACGCCCTTCGGGAGAAGAATCGTGAGCGGCGCCATAAGATTCTACATCAATTATTTGACGACTTTGCCGCTACTTGCGATTTTCCAGGAGTCGTGTTTATTGACGACCTCATGGACATGTATCCTGACGCTCAGATCATATTGAACCAACGAGCTTCTGGCAAAGTCTGGGCCGAATCGATTAGCAATTCCCTCGCGTTTTTCGGTAGCAAGAGATACTTGGCAGTGTGCTTCCTGATCAAGACGGATCGGCTTCACTATCAAATACATCAAGAGTCAGCTGAATTCTGGTGTGAAAAGTTCGGGGTTCAGCGCGATAACCTGTTCACGCCGGGGCTTTACGATCGTTACAATCAGTGGGTGCGAGATGAGGCTGCGAAGAGGGGGAAGCAGGTTCTGGAGTTTCAGGCGCAAGATGGATGGAAGGCGATTGGTACGTTTCTGGGGAAACCTGCACCAGATATTCCTTTTCCCCAATTGAATGACCAGAGAACGATGATGATTGTTAAGATGCTAGTCACTGTGAGAGGACTGGTAGCATGGTTGACGCTGGGGGGCTTAGTGTATGCCGGAATTTGGCTTGGGAAGAAGTGGCTGTAGATTGGTAGTTGAGATTTGAGTTTCGAAAGGGCTTCTTGATAGTGACGTTGGATGAGAAAAGGGGATCGTACAAGAAGCCGATAGAGCCGTACAATTCCATCGGATCTTGATTTAGTTTGCGCGTGATTATGAGTGCATGATCTCTACCCACATCTAGTCACAGCAAAACAAACCAAACCCAAGGTGCCTCAGAAGTCTCGAGCCAAGACCAAAGATGCCGATACCAACGATGCCTCTAACTCTGTCAACAAAGCCGATGAATCCCTCTCCCAAACCATCGAGTCCATCAAGACATCCTCCACTTCGAAGATCCAAGCTCTGTTTGCCGAGCCGCCATCTACGCCTCCCAGCAAGCTCGATTTCTTCGACGACGAACCTCTCAGCAAAAGAGAGTGTATGTTAGCTGTCCCCTGGCAAACCTACCACCCCAACCACTAGATCTGTTCGAAGTCACAGAGCCGCTGCCTTGGTGGGTTGGGAGACGAAGTCAGGAAAGGTCCGAGGAATCATCGGTACACATCCCGATGAGGAACCTGAAGAAAGTAAGATTTCTATATCTCGACAATTAAAATCTCACTAATCAATACGATCTCCACAGACATCGCTTTCTCCTCAACATACAACGCTAACCGACCGAGAGGCATCCAAATCGGCGACGCAAATTTAAATATCATCTCCGTAAATGCTAGAAAAGAGCACAAATTCGAGATCGAGAAGGAAATTGGACTGAGAATCTGCTCTGTTGCTAGTGGCAGAGTTGATGCTGCGCTGGGCAGGTTGGATTTTGGCATTGGCGTGGGTGGCATGTGGAGAATCAAAAGTAGAGAGCATTGTGTGGTCAAGAACCAAGGAAAGGAGGTGACTATTCTGTATGTTACATCCATGCCGTAGGATATGCTGAGCTGGGAATTTGCCTTTGGAATTGTTGAGGATGAAACATTGGAAGAAGGTGTAGAGAATCTGGCTTGGGCTCGCTGCTCATACGCGGTGCATGGAGAAGTCTCACTCCCAAAGCCTTCTCTTCCGAACTTATGCGCGGCAATTTGATTCCTGCAGCTGCCTAGGGCAACTCACATACTAGGGGGCTCTGTTGCACCTGGGTATGCCCTTGGCTTGGTGCTCCGGTCCGCCAATGGTCGCATGCAAAACAGACGGGACTGTTCCGTACGGAAGGGTCCAGGACACACGCAGCATACGAAGGCCAGAACCCTCCCTGACAGGTGGTGCGTAAGTAGTGTGCAGAAACCAAGTGGTGTGCAGAAGCCTCGCTTTTTGGATGGCTCTCATCTAGTGGGCTCGCTGAATGTCACCGATCATCTCGCTTTTAGATGGTGGTTTTTACTGTAACCTTCCACTCGATCGAATAGTGTATGTAGCTCGGCGGATCTTCATCGTATGCTTTCTCTTCATCCTAGTCAGAAGGCTGACAAAGGCCAAGCTTCTCTGGCTGCAATTGTGTCTGTTGAATATCTAAGTCATTCTAACATGGTGCCGTCGACATCCGCGGCAATCGAGTGCTGGCGGTGGAATGAATTGAACGGCGCATTTGTCGCGAACTGATAGACGGGCTCCTCGACTTGAAGAGTGGCAGTTTCATGGTTCCTCTTTGGCATCTGCAAGAAACGTGCTAATGTGGTCTGGCAAGGATAGACATCCGCCTAACGTCGATCGTACGCGCTGGCAAACCTCCGGGGCCATCCGCCTTGGCACTGCGGCTGAGCTAAGCTGGTCTGGCATAGTTATCAACTTGCGGATCTCAGCCCCACTTGATCCCAAAGTCTTTTAAACCCTAATTCCACGACTCCTCTCCTGCGACGCTAGCAGATGTCCCATCCCAACGTGCCGGGTCGCGGCAGGGACAATGGAAGTCCGTCTGGGCACAGGTACCAGGACCTCCACATCGGTGGAGATGCAAAAGCCCACCTTGGAGATACGTACTATGTAGGTGAGTGTACGCCAGAGGACTGCAAGAAGCAGGATACTAAGGGGAAAGCTAGGACCTGATACCCCGCTCAATCGTTTACCTTACGCCACTGAAGCGCCCTTCAATTCCTACTATTGCCAACACGAGCCTACCTGCCTTGATAACGCCCGCGTCGATATTCTTCACGAGATACATACATGGGCTGATGGACAGGGTGCGCGGTGTATCTTCTGGCTAAGTGGCTTGGCCGGCAGGGGAAAGTCGACCATCGCTCGCACTATTGCAGGAACACAGTCTCAGCGCGGATGCTTAGGGGCCAGCTTCTTCTTCTCGCGCGGCGGTGGGGATGTCGGCCATGCAGGCAAGTTTGTTACAAGCCTTGCGCGCCAGCTTGCGAACAGTATACCCATCTTCGCCAGCAGATTTGCGATGCTATGACGGGGTATAGCGACATTGCGAGTCGATCGCTCCGTGAACAGTGGCATCAACTTGTCCTGCGTCCACTTTCGAAGCTAGACAGTAACGGCTGCCAATCATTGTATGTTCTTGTAGTTGATGCGCTTGATAAGTGCAACGACGAAGACGACATCCGGATCATCCTATATCTCTTGGCCGAGGTTTGATCGTTGGAGAGGGTTCGGCTGCGAGTGTTTCTGACCAGTAGACCTGAGATCCTAATTTGACATGGGTTCTGCCAGATACTGGATGAGGAACACTAAGACTTCGTGCTCTACAATATATCGCCGTCGATTGTTGACCACGATATCACTATCTTCCTTGAACATAGTCTAAAACTTATTAGACAGGAACGCTCTCTAGGTCCCAACTAGCCAGGCAAAGAGGTTATTAGATGTTTAGTCTAGGCTGCGAGCGGTTTGTTCATTTGGGCTGCAACTGCCTGCCGATTTATCTGTGAGGGAAAGCGACATGCAGCTCGAAGACTCAATACAATCCTTAAGAGTAGTGGCGGCACTAGCACTATAATAGCACCAGAAAAGCACCTTAACGAGATCTATACCACTGTCATACATTCTGTCCCTCCCGAACACACAGTAGAAGAGAAAGTTAAGTCATATTATATGCTAAGGCAGGTGCTAGGAAGCATTGTTGTTCTCTTTGCAACACTTTCTATATACTCCCTGAGCAGGCTACTATGTGTTCCCTAGGAGGATTTAGATCAAACGGTAGAGGATCTGCACTCTATACTAGATGTTCCGAAGGACAAAATCCGACCCCTTCGCTTCCATTATCCTTCGTTTCGGGACTTCCTCCTAAACAACAAGTGCCAGGAACCAAATCTCTGGGTGGACAAGAAGCAAGTACATCGGACGTTGGCCAACAGATGTATATAGCTTATGTCAACTTCTCTGAAGCAAGACATCTGTGGCCTGAATATTCCTGAAGTACTAGTGGCCGATTGAGAGTAGTCTTCCTCATGAGGTTCAGTATGCATGTCTCTACTGGATCCAGCATCTTCACAAGAGCGGCGCTCAGCTTCACGACAACGACCAAGTGCATCAGTTCTTGCAGGAGCATCTCCTTCACTGGCTTGAGGCTCTTGGGTGGATGGGGAAGATGCCTGAAGGGATTCATGCAGTCACTTAGAGTCTATTGCAGCTGTAAGCCAGCTTCCAACATGATCCGAATATATCTGATGTAGTTTAAGTATATGAGTGTCCCCGGCTGTCCGAATTTGTCTATGACACAAAGCGATTCGTCCTCTACAACCGACCAGCGATCGAGCAGGCTCTTCAGACGTACTGCAGTGCGCTTATATTTACACCCTTTTAAATTGGAGCTCATTCAGTCTTGTTCAAATGGCGTCAAATCAATAATACAAGAGTGTGCGACTAACGTGCGGGGAATGCCAGTGCCAGCGCATGGTCGAAAGGTGGGACGGAGTACCGCAAACACGGGGTCAATGCTGAGGGGTCAATGCTGAAGGGTCAATGCTGAAGGGTCAATGCTGAGGGAAGAGCAAGTAATGAGCTTGATGAATGATGTTCTTCATTACTGGATTCGACAAACCTGAAGCATCCTGAAGCTGGCACCAGATGTTCTGCATCATATTACTAAGATGGTTCGATTGTGCTTCAACCTTTTTTGAAACATGTAGGAATTCGGGAGCAGCTAGCGATCACCAAAAACTCACGAGTCATGGATGTACGATTGTCACAACTGCCGAAAGGGGCGGGGTAATGACCTCGCTAAGTCTTCGGAAGGTTGTGCGAGTTTCCCATTCATGGTTTTAGCGCTTCCCCGGACCCACTGGTTTCTTATTTGAAATTCCGATTCATATTAGACAGATCGACGATCAATTCGGGACCTGAACCTTATATTCCAGGGATAACCCAACTTGTCTTCCACCAGCGAGTTCGACTCTGTGCATACGACTTGAGTGTAGATTTTCCTTAATTCACCGTTAAGAATCATGGAGTCAGGACAGGTCAGTGGAATCGTACTCTTGTCTCCTACAGCTTCACATACTTTCATAGCCTACTGACTAAATTTTTGCTGTTTGCAGATTCTGATCATTCTATGCTTGATTGCAACTTTCTTGGCATGCGCGGCACGCTTCTATCTCCGTGCTATTAAAGCAAAGAAACATCAACTCATCGAGTATGTTTTGATATTGGCCTTTGTAAGAGCTACCCCCCCGTCCCCCTCCATCTCCCCCCCTTACTCGTAAAGGTATCATTCTGCAGAACGAAGGATAAAATTGTCCCAATTCCCTACGGAACATTGAACAGCCTTCAATGTCCGACTTTTGGGCAGAATAATGATCTCTTGTGAACGTCAATTCGCTAGTAGGGGCATGCACGATGAGCAAGAGCTACCCTATTGGAATTGAATACTTCTATACGAGTCCCTGGACCTTCTTGATGGCTTCACCGTCAAGCCAAGTAGATACGCAGTCACTTACACCGTAGTTCTTCCCAGGTCATGCAACTAGCTCTGGGCTTCGCCCAACTGCGAATATTCTCACTCCTTCCAACCGGCAAAGATCCATCGGTCGCAGTCAAGATTGCAAAGGTATGTCCATATATGAATACATTATTTTCTTCACAAACTCACAACAAACTACAGTTATTCTTCTCCGGCGCTTTCTTTTACATCGGTGCATTATGGAGTGTCAAAATCTCGATAAATTTACTCCACATTCAACTCACTCGGCGCCTTAAACGCATCAATGTATGGGCCATTCGATCTATGTATTTTTTGATTGGCTGTGTGTGCTTTATAGTTGTGACATACTTTCTTGCATGCCGGCCCCTCAAAAAAAAATGGGCACTTCCATCGGATCCACAATGCACCCCTATAACCCATGCTTGGGATTTCGTACGTATGCCTCTGCAATAGTTAAGAAATAAATTATTAACATAGTACAGTGGACCCATCTTAGCTTGCACATACTTACAGATATCATCCGTACGCTTCTTCAAATCCTCCTTTAAATCAATATTCATTCGACTTCTGCTTGGAGGAAGCGAAAGATTTCGAGCCACATGGCGCTCTCCACCCCTCGCTTTCATTCGCCCTCAAGTTTGCTTGGCTAACAAATTCTCCACAGTCTGCTTCCTCCCCTTCCCCGCCCTCCTCAAACTAACCGAACGCCGCCTCCGAATCGCCGTCTGCGTCATCTACAGCCTCGCCATTATCTCCGTCATCATCAGCATCACTCGCGCAATTCTCCTGGCGGCAAACAGCCAGGATAGTCTAAAGAAAATCATGGTTCTCAGTATGCTCGAGGTAACGGTTTGCATCGTCCTCGGTGTACTCCCTGGCATTTCATCGACATTTACGAGGAAGTATCTGGACTATTATTCAGGATCCTCCAAGCAAGGGCCACACCCCGATAGGATCAATAATGACGCTTACTCCAACCGCGTGGCGTCGAAATTCCATTCTTCTGCTAGGGAAGTACAAATAGAGCATATTGAACTCGCTGGATCGTTGCCGCAGGTAGTAACTTTTGATCATGAGAGGGATGGATGCCCGAGCTTGACTGGGTCCACTGAACAGATTATTTCGAAGATAAAGGGGGGCGAAGAAGTGACCGTGGAAGAGAGCATTGTATAAGCATTGGACGCTCATTATATTGGTTCTTAAGTCTTGTGCTGCATTCTTTGTGGTGTGTGCTAGAGCCGCAGACATGTTCCTTAATGACGATAACCTAACTATAACCTTACTATTGTTTAATATCGAGATTGAATAATAGCTAGAGAAGTCGGGGGTAAGCCTCAGGCTATGCAATTTACAAGCCACCTACCGCTAGCTCTAGCCACTTTTAGCCTGAGGCCTTCATATTAGGCAATATAGCCGAGCGAAATTTTGCAAGTTTTCTATACCGCCCGATTCTTGTACACGAATTGATTGATTGATTGATTGATTGATTGATCCTTTTAACGTGCTGTATAATTCAAAGACTATCGTAGCACGGCAACAATCCTTCGATCTTGACTTAGTCCAAAGAGGAACCGTCTTCTTAGGGTGGTGGGATGCCACGAACGCCCCTAGCTAACCCAAACGCTAGACACTGTGCATCCACAAGTCAAAAGAGTATAAATCCAATACTCGACAGAGAAAGGTATCATTAGGACCAACAGTACTTGTACAAGTACGCGAGCAGAGTCTTAGACAGACTAAGCAGACCAAGGTCCCAGGAGTCTACTCTTTTTCCTGCCCCTCCTAACGCTTACACTCCTCTCCTTTGTGGACAATGGGGAACAAGTCCCTGGCAGGTTCTTCCTCCTGCGCGTAATCAAAGTAGCGTGCTCCAGTTCCCCTTTCCCTCGATAACTCCCCTCCCCTCTACTCTGCCTTCCTGCCCAAGCCTGCTCCCTAGCCCCTCCTCTTCCACGTGTGAACCTCCCGTCCTTACACGGCCTTCCCACTGGTGCGACTTTCCCTATCAACGACCTTCATCCACCATAGGGCCAGTATAGTGTCGTATCGAGGTAGGTTTGTAGTAATCGTGTGTTCCGAAACCGGTATTCGTAGACTAGAGGGTGTGTAGAGGAATAAAGACGAGAGGAGTATGTACGATCGCGGGGTTGTAGTGGTTGGTTTCGAAAATCAAGGTCGTGAAAACTCGGCAGCGCTACCCCAGAGGGCCTTCCAAATTATAATGCTGTTAAATTGTGCTTTTGCATATCTACGCCGCCCCCTTTTCCTCGCAGTGGTACAGGATCATCCCGAATAAGCGAAATCGTAGTTAGCGATTGAGGGTATTAGAACAGAAGAAGGATAAACCGCTGAATTTACTCTAACGAATTAGACTCGTGAAGGTAAGAACGTGAGGTTTCGTCTCAGGCGAGGTGAGGCATCATGGCATAGGTAAACAGCTAGAAACTTCACGGCTACAGCACAGTTTGATGAGTTCAAAAACAATTGAATTATCTACAAACAACTCCAATCCCATGTTTCATAAACCATACATTCTAACTCCCTATCTCCTTTTAATCTACCAATCAATATTCCCCTCCCCACCTCCCGTCGCCGCAACCGCAATCTCAGCCTTCTTTTCCATCGGATTGACTTTTCTCCCCTTCCTGGCAGTTCCATCCGGTCCTAACTTCTTATCAAGTTTCTCAAATGGTGAAGCCCCCGACTCCCCCTTCTTCACCATCCACTTCTTCGTCCCAAGCACCCCGTCAAGTTCATGTACCGGCGGCAATTTCAAATACACCATCCCGTCTTCCCTCTCCTCGCAGGGAAACGTAGCGATGGATACTTCCTCATCATTTTGGCATCTCCCTGCTTGTTCCCCGTTCAACTCATAATTCCGTTTATGGTATGGGCACGAAACCCAGAGTTTGTCGTCTTTGTCCCCAATCAATCCGTCGGAGAGGACGAAAGCGCGCTTGTGCGGACACATCTGCTGAGACGCCAACCACTTCCCGCGGACTCTGAAGATCGCGAGCTGGGTATCGCCGCGTTTTACGTTAGCGGAGATTCCGTTGGGAGCTTCGTCAGCACCTTTGAAATGAGAGGCTTCGATCATAGGCTGCCAGGTTAGGGAAGTCCACTTCGTGTTCTTGAAATCTTCTTTGACAGATTCCTTGGCCCAATACACGGGTCGTTTTTGTCCACGATCTAGTTCGACCTCCATATTCTCCACCGTCTCACTCGTGTTATCGAATTGTTTGAACTTCCTCGCCAATTCAGGACTCTTCACTGCCTCAGCCCATTCATCGAAAAACGTGCCTACCAGCTCCTCCATTTGCGCTTCAAGAGACGAGCAGATCCCGAGCTTGTCTTCAAGGATGACTTCACGGAGATATTTGATTCCACCAGGGAGGGCTTCAAGCCAGCGAGCGGTACGTTGCAACTTGTCGCCGGTGCGGATGTAGAACATGAGGTAACGGTCTAGGATGGGTATTACATCGTCGGGGGGCACGTCTTTGGCAAGGAGTTCGGAGTGTTTGGGACTGGCGCCGCCGTTGCCGGCTACGAAGATGTTGAAGCCTTTTTCTGTGGCTATGAGACCGAAACTGTTTTTTGTTAGTAGGCTTCGTGGGCAAGGGAAGGGAGGGAACGTACTCTTTGTTCTGCGCCTCAGCGCATTCGCGGACGCAACCGCTGACTCCTCCTTTCATTTTGTGCGGAGATCGAATACTCTTGTATCGCTCTTCAATTCGGACAGCCATGCCAACAGAGTCGCCAATACCATATCGACACCACGTACTTCCCACACAAGATTTCACTGTCCGTAGAGACTTTGCGTATGCGTGACCACTCTCCAAACCGCCAGCGAGTAATTCCGACCAGATCTCAATGAGATCTTGCTTCTTGGCACCAAACATGTCGATGCGCTGCCCACCAGTAATTTTGGTATACAAATTCCATTTCTTCGCAACCTGCCCAATAACAATCAACTTCTCCGGCGTGATCTCTCCACCACTCACACGAGGAACGATGGAGTACGTGCCGTTCCGCTGGATGTTTCCTAAGAAGCGATCATTGGTTTCTTGCAGACCGTGAACGGGCTTTTTCATGACGTGCTGATTATACAAACTTGAGAAAATAGAGCCGATACTAGGTTTACAAGCTTCGCATCCCTGACTCGTAGGATCGTTTCCCGCCTCCTTCATAACCTCCTGCAGCGTTTTCAACTTCTTGACAGAAATGATGTTATACAGATCCGCGCGTGAGTAATTGAAGTGCGGACAAAGATGATTCTTGACTTCCTGGCCCATAGCTTTCATCTGGGTATTGAAAATCGATGTCACGAGCGGCATGCAGCCTCCGCATCCGGTTCCCGCTTTGGTGCAGGACTTGACATCGCCGATGCTCTTGCAGGTCCCGTCTTTCACGGTGTTGACGACGTCGCCTTTGGTTACGTTGTGACAAGAGCAGATTTGCGTGTCGTCGTCCAAGTCGTCTCCGCCATCGTCACCCTCTTTGCTGGCGCCAAGGATGAATTGGCTGGGTGGGACGTCGAGCTGTTTTTGATTCTTGACCATGGGGACGAGCTTGACGTAGTCGCGCGTGTCGCCGATCATCATTCCGCCAAGAAGATATTTGCCGTCGAGGGTAAAGAGGTATTTCTTGTAGACGGCCTGGAAAGGATCTTTGTACGTCAATGCCTTGACAGGAGAAGGTGGTGGGCCATCGGTGAGTTTGTGCAAATCATCCTGGTTGTCCTCTGATGTCTTCCTCGCAACTCGGATGGGGAGATGTTTCGGTCCATCTCGATCAGCAAAGAAATCTCCGAAACTGGCGACTTCCACCCCTAGAAGCTTCAGCTTCGTGCTCAAGTCTGGTCGCTTGAACTTTCTGTAGGAGTGGACCTTCGCTTGTGTGAGGTTGAATGAGAGGACATCCGCCATCTCGACACCTGGGGCAATGAGACCAAATGTCTGATTCTCCCAGCTCGCACACTCGCCAATTGCGTAGATGTCCTTGATACTCGTGCTCAAGTCCTCACCAACCACAATTCCGCCTCCTCGATCCGCGCACTTGATACCTGCTTTCCGTGCCAACTCATCTCGAGCTTTGATACCAATAGCAAAGCAGATGGTAGAGCAGTCCATTCTATCTCCATCCTCAAACACGACGCCCTTGACATGGTTATGCTCAGTGACTTCAATCTTGCCCACGCGCTTGCTGAGCATGACTTCCAGTCCCAGAGCGCGAACCTGCTCAACGACCAGTCCACCTGCATCACTATCCAATTGTCTGCTCAATACCCAACGATTCCTCTCAATCAATTTAACTTTCTCAAAAGCCTCTAAATCCATCATCGCCTTGGCAGCTTCGAGACCTAGTAGCCCACCTCCCACAACGACGCCATTTGTTCCTTTCCTCTCAGCGGAGAAATTGATGAGTTTCTGCAGATCCTCAATAGTGCGATAAACGAAAACGCCTTGGGCATCGTGACCGGGTGTATGTCTTGGGAGAAGGGCATCGGAACCAGTAGCTATGACTAGGATATCGTAGGGGACAGTTTCGCCGGAGGAGCAGGTTACGAGCTTGTGTTCGGGGTGGATTTCGGTTACCATTGTGTTGAGGTGATAGTTTAGGGAGCCGGCTGGGCAATTTGAGTACTACAATGAATAGTTAGTTTAGAGTTTCAAGTGTGGTTGGGGAGGGGTACATACCCATTCTTTGGGATTAAGGTACAAGTTCTCGACCTTTCGATGTTGGAAGAAGCTCGTCAATCCAACACGGTTGTATGCTGGATGTGCTTCTTCTCCGATCACTATGATATCGTATTCTCGTCTCTTTGCGTCCAGCTTCATTAATTTCTCTCTGCAAGAATTTAGCCATTGTCTAACATTCCAACCCTTCCAGATGACCAAGCTTATGGGCACCTGAGAGGCTTCAACACTCACATAAAGCTTATCCCCACCATTCCCAACCCTGCCACTACAATCCTCTTCCTTGCGCCTCCATGGGACTCATTCTCCGAACCGTTTACTCCATCTGTTCCTCCCTCAATTGGGCTAGCTTTGACCTCCCGAATAGGAATCTGCGGTTGCCAATTGCTCGACATTGTGGTGATACCTTGCTTGCAGGTCAATACACGCCTTCACAGCTCACTTAGCACAATCACACGTCTCACGTCAGTCGCAAGCAAGAAAGTTGGATGAAGAAAGAAGGAAGAGAAGGAAGGAAAGAACGAAGATTCCACGTATGGCATTCAATAACCCTATCAATACCGTCCACTCGTACCAAATTCATAGTTTCAAGTTACACACGAAGCCATCTCCCAGCAAATCCACGGAAACGCTTGACATACCTCATACATAGCCCCTTTACCCAATGATATGCTGTGTATATGGACTTACCCGTGCCGGAGATGTTGCTTCTCTTGTCAGAATGTGTTTTCTTATCATCACGGGAGCCCTTTCGCGCTTGCTGGTGCTGATTTGCATTTCCGAGGCTTCGCTTGGTGAAGTGGATGCTTTTTATCTGATAAGAACTTATCGTGGGGAGGTATTGATAAGGGATGGAAGAGGCGATGATTGGCTGTTAAAGGAGTGGGAGCTTTTTATTGGTGGTGCTAGCGAAGTGGGGCCCAACTTGTCAGGGGGCTAGAATTTTGGAGCGGAGATGCAGGAGATGTAAATATTATCGAACAACGACTTGGGTTGAGGCTTTTGATAAGCCTGATGAGGTTGTGTTTGGATATCCCCCAAGTACCTCTGCATGGAGATGGGGATAACTTGGCGGTTTCACCTATTCCTTTCTTTTTTCTCTCGTTTTTATCTTGTCTTGAGGTAAGGTCATGTGGTAAGCCAGCGAAGTTGTTGCTGCCACAGCAAGAAGTTAGAGCAGTGCTCTAGAGGAAATATTACGGCAGAGAATATCAGGAACGGAAACTCCGTCAACCATTTGATTAGAGGCTTTTCGGTTTTCAGAGTACTCAGATTTTTTTTTTGATTCTGGTCTGAAGAACCGCCGGAGTCGGTCGTTAAGACGAGAACTGGTGCTGAGTGGAGCATCTTGCTTGAAGTTCGCAATGGAGCATGTATATGCGTCTAAGCAGGAGCACTCCTCTTACCATATCTTCATCCCCGCTTAAACATTCAATCCTCCTCTTCATCTCATCTCCACGTCCCCCTTGCTCTCACGCATCCGCACTCGATACTATCCGTGACTTCGTTCTCCTCTGCATCAAAAAAGCGTCTCCTGCGCTACTGGACCACCCAGCTTCTGTCATTGCTTTGAGACCACGGTCCCAGTGGTATCACTGGTTATGAATTGATGGTATGGCCCAAGCTCTTGGATTCGTTGGAGACGGTGGATGAGCCGTACGTGTAGGGTTGTGAGACGGACATATTGGAAGGAGTGCTTGGTTGAATTGATCTGGAGATATCGAGAAACAAGAAGAATTTTTATTTGGAGAAAAGTGATGGTTAGTTTGCTGTTACATTGATGGGTATTGCCGCTTACATCATGAGTTCATGACGAGAGGGCGATTGCTGAATTGTTGAGACGTGTCGCGTATCACGTGATATACAGCTTTTTGATTTCTGTGGCTGAAACTCATGTCCTAGACGAAAAACAGAGGAGGGAAAGGGTTCATGTAAGCCTTGGTCAGCTCATAGCGATACATCGGTCTCTGCGTCTCCAATTGATGATAGGCGCGCCTGGTCACATGTGTTATGACCAGCCGCTCTGTCCGCCTGGGTTCGCATTGATCCAGCTCTGAATGTTGTCACCTCTGTACTGCTTCAGAAGTGACTTGCATCCTCATTCTTCACATTTATTTAACTCAACATATTTCCTCGCAACGTCCAACACAAGCTCCTCAGCCTCTTATCCTTAAATCTAGGGATGCTCTCTATGTCGCTGCAATCAAAGGCAAGCATATCATTCGTATCCTTCGCTCCTCTATTCTAGAGTACGATTTTAGACACAGTCCTCGAATGCGGATGAGTAGACGAATTCCGGGACAATAGCTGCCCCGAGGTGTCCGGTGGTGAGAAGTGATGGTTCAAGCTTTGAGAGCATGTCGGAGTGCTTTCCAGAGCCTCGTACAACGGCCCGCACATGGAAACATTTGGGTAGAAGGTTACCAAAGATGGAGAAGCCCACGTATGCCTTGCCGCTGGTCAGAAGTACGAGGTCTCCCGATGAAGACATGATTGGGAAATCGATGCCTGATAACGGGATACATAAAGACGATATGATATAGTGGAGACAGTTTTGAGAGCTGACATTGACTCTTCCTTTCCCAAAGAACGTTTTGGGAACGAGAAATAAGCCGTCTGGCAGATTTGAAGTTTATATCAACTTTGCTTACTGTATGCTGCGCCGTCGCCTTGACATAACATATCGTGTCTCCTTTAACGTAAATCAAACCCTATCAACACCTTCCAAGACTGAGAGATATCACTGACGCCAATTACAATACCAATTTTCAGCCTCTGTCGATGACCAAAACTTCATGGGGACTACGAAGTAGGATGCACGAGAGTTGGTCGCACGCCGTCTACCCCGCCAACCCCGCTTTTCGGCCCCAAATCCTATGGGGGGAGAGGATGATAAGCGCGTCTCCTGCCCACAACCTAGACATTTTCGCAGTCTCTTGGTGTTCTGTTTAGTTGATACTCTGATTCGTAAATGGTGTCCAATCATATGTTCGGATTCGTACAGAGGCACTATACGCCTTGTGCTTACGGAGTTTAGCTTGTTGCTGCACCGATACTCTATGATAATTATTAGAGTATTCATAGAAGTCTATTTAACTTCATACTTCCTCCTTTCATTCCCATAAATTATCATGAATCTTGGTATCAAGTGAGAACACCACATCAATATCTGATTTCTGACATAATAATGAAGTTCTCATCCCCCTTCCTCGGTTTTGCTCTTTTACATAGCGCACCTGTTCTCGCGACCAAATATCTAAACGTCAGCGTCTCGGCCGCCCAGAATGGCACTTCCGTCCTCGAATGCTGGCAGCTCGCCGCTCCATTCGCAATCTCCAACCAAACTGGCACTGTAGGGTCAATGGTACTCCAACTAGGCAGCTTGGAGAAAGCTAGCTACAGCGTCATCCCAGCAGGGGTGAATGATGGATATCACACTGCGCCTGCTAACCAGTCAGTCCATCCTTCAGCCTTGCCATCTGCCCTTAGTATTCTTGCTGATTGGCAATCAGGTACGTGGTCATGCTCACCGGCTCAGCCAAAGTCTACATCCCGGAACGAGAGCAAGAAGGCTTGATATCTGCTGGCAAGAACTCAGTGTGGATCGCTGTGGATACAGCGGATGTAAGTGAAATGGGTCATGTGACTGAGTTTCTGGAGGAGACGGTTTTGCTGCAGATCCCGTTTGCTGGGGGTGTGGTTCCTGAGCATGAGGTTTTGTATCAGGAGGCTTGCAGTTGTGATGAGTTATGGGAGTGAAGCTTTGAGTGCAAAGAGGCCGTGAAACTCTTCAGGAGAGGAGTCTCGGTCTGGCATGGCGGTTATGGAAAATGTATAGGAGGTATTGCAGGACAACAGTCTTTCTATTGGGGTGATGCACCCAAGTACCAGAAAGCGTTCTTGGGCATCCTCTGTCTTTATGCTGCGGCTCTGGTGACGGTATTGCTGCAAAAGTTGGCATATCGGAGGAGCAACAAGAACCTTGCAGTCGCGAAGTCAGACTCAGATAAAGGAGAGTTCGCGGGCGTGGCTAATAGACCTACCCTTTGGAGACATGAGCTCTGATCTTCATATATTGGAACTTCGGGCGACCGAGTGGGAGCTACAAATGATGGCGAGGAATCCTTCTTGTCAATCCTAGCAAATTTACAACCGTGTTATCTTTTAGTCTGTGCTTTCTTAATAGTACTAGCCGTAAAGCATGAAGCAATCATGCTCTCAATTTCCTTCTAATGTATCCTTCCTTTCGTTCTCATAATTATTAGAGATCTTCTATGGCTTTTCCCTTCACCGCATCTAGTTATCCTAACAAATGTCAAATCTTTCTCGAACTATATCTTCGGACAACTTCCAAAGCCGGTGTACACCTTCCAAGTTCCCTGCATAAGAAAGTCTCGGATTCGTTATTCGGCAGTCTTCAAGTGTCTGTCATCGAACTCGGCAATATTCCGGCCATAAGCAGCAACAAGGTACGTTGAGACGCCCTGCTGCGAAGTCTTGCGAGTCACTGTACGGGCATTGGGCTCGTTGATCTCGTCTACCTAGCCTGACATATAGCCTTAGTAGGACTTCCTCTATCTAGCTTACTACTTACATAGGTTTTCTGGTGCTGATTTGTCCATATATTGTCCGAGATTACTCTGGATTGCTGAAGAGCAAACTTTAGTATGCAATTTCTACAGAATGCGATGGTTCATACCTTCGGGGTGAAGACCGAATAACAAGATTCCACATTTCTGCAGAATCTTCGAGTCGGCAAGCGCCAGGGAGAACAGCATATTGGCGGTCTTTGCTTAGCCATAGGCGCGCCACTGGTTATACCACTTCCCATCCTGTCTACCATTAGCCACATATCCTCAGACAGAACGAGCTTTGATCTATACGGGACCGATCTGTCAACAATGGTTGGTTAGAGCATCATTAAGTTCGATCAAAACCCGAACCACAACAACCAATCCTAAACTTCGGCGAAAGGATGTGGAAAGGCCAATGAAATTCTGGAAAGCGATCATCCTCAAAATTCTATAGCAATTGACATTGCTCTCCCCTCGCGTAAGAATTTCAAGAAGACTGGGCCTGCAAGTCCTTCAAATCCTGCAAACACTGCATCGTCCTCGTTCCCCTCCTCCAAACGCACCAAAGAACAGAGCCGTAGCTGCAACCTTCGCAAACGAATTGCTGTAATATGCCCACTTCAACAACCTTTTCTCCTTCACCAACAACTCAACAGACTCTTGAATCTCTTCCCTCTCCTTATCCTGATCGACTGTCGCTGCCCAAATCATAAACACGAAACCCACTAGTAGTCCAATGCCTCGTGCGGCATAGAATGGTAACGGTGCGTTAAAGAACCCGAGCCATGTCCAAGAGCAGACCGAGGGTCTACGCATGTGCTGCCCTTATTTCCGGGAATACATGTGTCAAGTAAAAACTCGACGAGGAAGTAGAATAGGCAGGCAACACGGACGAGGAAGTCGAGAGATGTAGTGATGGTATTCAATGCCTCCGCTGAAGAAGGATCCGGGGGAGTGGGTAGTGGCGTGGTGGAAGAGGCCACAGGTGATTCCTTGGGCTGTGTTTGTAATAGCAGTACTTTCACTCCTTTGGTTGGGCAGTCCTTGACAGTCTTCGGTACGTACACCGTAGGCATCATGAGTGATGCCGAAGAGCTTTGCATTGGGTTGTATGTGTGATGCTCCGATTGAAAGCCCTTGCTGCGATGAGACCAACAGTGGAGATATACCTAAAAGGACGTTTCTCGTCCCCTCCACCCTTTATTCAATAACTTGAAATAAACATCTCCATGACACCTAACCCTTATGATGCCTTTCATTCAACTCTGTGAACAATTCGCTGTATACTACCCATGTCCCCTAAAAGTATAAACGAACACCGCAGTCGAAACCACCTTCCCAGCCGCAACAGCATAATAACCCGTCTTCGCAAACCTCGCGTACTTCAAACTCGTAGCTGGATCCTCATTACACAAATCTTCTTCTCACCACATAAGGATGAAATCCACAAGAAAGCCGATACTCCGAGCACAATAGAATGGCAGCACAGCATCTAAGAGTTTCCATAACCAGCAGTTGGAGTCGTCGCTGTGATGATCTGGCTTTAAATAGCGATCTATTATATATTTGATGCCGAGCACCCAAACGGTCGTGATGCAGGCGATGAAGTCGAGGTTTGTGATAGCAAAGTAGACTGATCGCGCACGTTTTGGGTCGAGGTTTGCTGGCGTTGAGGGTTCATTCGGAAAAGATGACTCGATGGCTTGGAGAGACACGACATGTAATTCTCTACTGTGTTTGGTGAATAGTGGCCTTCTGGCCTGTGATTTGCAACCCAGATGCATTGCTGAGCGGATGTCGACGCTGGGTTAAGGCCCGGGGGAGCTGGATGGATTCCGCAATGAGGATGTATCTAGCAATAAAGCCAAGAGAAATGTCTGTTGATATTTTCGGAGAAAAAAGAGGCTTGGTACGTTTGAGATAATGTGGCTTTCATCGTTGATCTAGAATCGAAAGCGGAGCGAGCTGTCAACGATACTTTGGGGAGAAGAGGGGGGGGGGGG